>JABUQX010027551.1:67500-77500 GCA_015478945.1 Trachelipus rathkii | reverse complement strand
ATAAGAGTAAGATTATGGTAATGAGTGAGGAGAGTTGGCAGTATGAATCATGTTAGAAGGTGAGTAACTGGAACAAGTATCCGAGTTTAAATAATTAGGATATATGTTAGATGAAAAGGGAACGGATGATACATAGGGAAGTAGGAAAATTGTGAATAGTTGGAAGGTGGCTCGAGCAATTAAATCCTTGGTGGATGTTAAAGGACTAAGTCTTGAGTGTGCTAGACTTTTGCATGAGGGTATGTTGTTATCTGTGTTAATATATAGTACTGAAACTATGGTCTGGAATAAGAAGTGTAGATCTAGGGTACAAAATGTTCATATGGACAATCTTAGGGGAATGCTAGATGTGAGAAGAATAAGTAAAATGAGATTTGAATGCATTATAGAGTTGTGTGGTGTGAAGAAAGGCGTAAGTAAATGAGAGAATAAACGCGAGTACATTGAGATGGTTTGGTCATATGGAAAGGATGGACGATAGTCGGTTGGTTTAGCGGAAGTATAGTTGTGAGTGTGCTGGAAATCGACCGGCTGGGAGACCGGAGAAAAAGTGGATTGATTCAGTAAAGGAATGCTTGAAGGAGAGGAATGTGAGTTTGGTAGAGGTAAAAAGAAAGGTGCATAACAGGTGTAAATGGAGGGGTTTTGTGAGGGGGCATGGTTGTTGGCTTTATCCAACGGATTAACCCTACATTGACGAGATACCACGGTGAGGGTTAGTCGCAGTCTCGTGAAACCCTAGGGTGGATTTTTCTGACAGCGACGAGTTCTCACTTAAGGGTATAAAAAACGGTAAAAGGGGTCTTTCTTTTCGACTTGCGTCAAGTTCTTCTCCTACTTTTCTATTCCGATGTATGATACGTACCGCACCCCCAATCTGGGAATATGGAGTAGATGAAGATGATATATATATATATATATATATATATATATCAAGATCATTATGGTAATAGTGAGATATATATATAAAAATATATATATATATATATATATATATATATATATATATATATATATATATATATATATATATATATATATATATATATATCTATTGTTGTTAACATATTTAATTATATTTATCTAACAAAAAAATACACTAAAATTCCCCATGCATTTTAAATATTACTCCCATAGGAGCCTTCAGAGAAGCATACATTCATCAAATATTTATTACTTGGTAAGTTCAGCAATGACAAATAGAGACCTAAAAGAAAAAGTTTATATTATATATATTATTGTTGCTATTATATTATTATATATATATATATATTGAGCACATATATAAATTTCTACACATAAATATATATATATAGTATAAGAAGATATTTATATATATATATATATATATATATATATATATATATATATATATATATATATTAGTTCGGTAGCACCTAAATTTTTTTCTATTAAAAAGAATTCCTAGATCACGGCATTGTTCTAGTGTTGGAGGGGAACTACTCTAGATAATTTTTACCTAGAATCCCGGACGATAGATCGAACCCGGGCCCTTTGCCTTGCGACACCGTTGCTCTACCGATCGTGCCACGTAGTGCTTAATGTGTTTGTTTCAAACTGAGTTTAAAATTACCGTGCATTTCAGGCTATAGTAATTAAAATAATATTAGATATTAAAATAATAAATAAAAAACAAATTAAAAAACTTGCAATAATTAATTAATTAATTAATTGGAAATTTCAAGATTGGTATTTAATACATAGAGAAGAATTAAAAGTTATAAAAAAAATAAAATAATTAAAATAAATAATATCCTGTTATATTTTATCCATAAGTTTCCAGAAACAAAATCTAGACACTACCGTAACGAGTGCCAAGGCAAGAGGCTAGGGTTCGATCTCTCTCTTCCGGAATAGGGCAGTGCCCTTTGGGTGCTAACTTTTAGTTTAAAAAAAAGTACCGCATAGCCAAAACCTCAGTTAATGAAGAATAGTATATCTAACAATCTGGAAAGTCATTGAAAGATCGTAGTTATTAGCTTCAATTTATTAGTAGTACCGAAATTATAAATAGTTTATTATTATTATTATTATTATTATTATTATTATTATTATTATTATTATTATTATTATTATTATTATTATTATTATTATTAATTATATTTATATTATATTTATTATATTTATTATATTATTATTATTATTATTATTGTTATTGTTATTATTATTATTATTATTATTATTATTATTATTATTATTATTATTATTATTATTATTATTATTATTATTATTATTATTATATTATTATTATTATTATTATTATTATTATTATTATTATTATTATTATTATTATTATTATTATATGTCTAAATTCATAAAAGAGCTCATGAAGTAATAAACGAGACTAAAATAAACTTTATTTTGGAAATCTCTTCAAACAGCAAATAAAAATGAAATAAAAACAAAATAATTACAATGCATGTAAAAGTAATTAAAACTCTCTTATATAAAACCAACATAAAAGCTTCAAATTCTAGCCAGACTCGAAGAGCTTCAACAAAACTGTCATATACGAATATCATATATATATATAATTATACTAAAGGATACAATAAAAACAAGAAAAATTTATGATTTTATAAAAAATATATTTTAGATTATATATATATATATATAATATATCATTATATATATATATATAGAATATCATATACCAGATATATACTATACGATATATATATATATATATAATATATATATATATATATATATATATAATATATTAATATAAGTGATGCTAAAAAAAAAAATGTGGTGAATATTTTCATTTTTTATTTTTCATTTCTTGTAACACGCTCTCCGATTATCCAGGTTTTTTTCTTTTTTTGAAATTCTAATGCAAGACAAGCAAATAGAAATAGAAAATGCTCAAAATCGGAGTTTTAGAGCTTATCCAATGCTGCAATTTGCTTTTGGTTTGAAGGAAATCTTACGAAAATTAATCATAGTACTTCTAAATTTCAGATTTTTTTGATTCTACCAACAATTCACTCGAATAACATCTGAATATATACTATACTGTGATATATATATATATATATATTTCATGCTCTTGTTAGAGCTAGTTCTACCCTTGAGATGGTACTCCAGAGTCTTACCTCGAGACCACGATTGGCTAAAAGGAAACCCATCATTTTACCTCGAAAGCTTAGCTTCCCAAGAGGGGCGAAGGCGTGTCTGGACACCTAACCTCCGACGGCCTCCCGCCGACACTCGGGTCAGGGGCCCAACAACTGCGCGTAATCTTTTTTAAACGGGACATTATTAGATATCACACAGCATGTTTGTGCAATAAACGCCAACAATATTTGTATAGTTCAAACGGTCTTATGCCTGCGGTTGAACCCTGTACCCTATGAGATGGTAGTGCGCACGAGTGTTCTCGAGACCACGATTGCGCTAAAAGGAAACCCATCCATTATTACCTTCTGAACTTGAGCTTCCCAAGTTGTTGCGGGGAGACCCGTCGGAGGTTAGGTGTCCAAGACACGCCTCGCTCCTCTTCGGGAACTAAGCTTTCAGAGAGGGTAAATGATGGGGTTTCCTTTGTAGCCCAATTCGTGTTTTCTCGATGTAAACACTCTGGAGTACCATCTCAAGGCTAAGGGTTCAAACCCACTTAGGACCATTTGAAAATATACAAATAATTAGTTGCGTTTATGTGCGAACAAACATCTGAGATTGAATATCTAATAACTGTCCGGATTAAGAAAATTACCCAGTGTTTCCCCTGGACCCAGTGTTGGGCGGGGAGGCCCCGTCGGAGTAGGGGTCCAAGAGCACGCCCGCTCCTCTTGGGAAAGCTAAGTTTTCAGAGGTTAAAAGATGGGTTTCCTTTTAGCCAATCGTGCGTCTCGAGGTAACACTCTGGTAGACCATCTCAAAGCGGTAAGGGTGCACAACCCACCAGTAGACCAAATTTGCACAATATACAGAATAATTGTGCGTTTATTGCACACAAACATCTGAATCATATAATGTCCCGGCCTGTCCCCCAGTCTAAAATACCCAGTGTTTGCCCCTGACCCGAGTGTTGGCGGGAGGCCCGTCGGAGGTTTTAGGTGTCAAAGACACGCCTTCGCTCCTCTTCATGCAGTTTTTAGCTTCAATTATTTTGAATATATAGCTACCTTATTTACTCCTCTGGTTAATATTTTAACATTCAAAAAATTATTAAAATGTATAAAAATTTAAAAATTCTATCAAAAGTCAACTGTAGAATAAAAATACATTTGATTTTTCAGAAGTATATTATTATAATCTATTTTGAAATCAAATATATTAATATATTAGTTAGTTAGTTTGTTGCCATCAACCTCTATCACACGAATTTGGGAGGTTCATTACCTACCGCAGACCGCAGTGGGGTCCTTGGTCAGGGGAAATTGTGTTATATGTACTGTATTTTCTAACCAAGTGGATTGTAATGCAAGGATAATCTAGGCTTGATAGCAAGCCCTGCTTCGGCTCAATTCAAATGGAAATTCTAGCCATTTTGCCGTGGTTTCTCAACCAAATGAGCGGACCCTCTTGTGCAAGAAGCATGAGAGAGTGTGATTTTGTATGTTTTAATAGATTGTTCTGTTGCATGTGTTGGCTGTTTTTGGTGATGTGTGGGTATTGAGATTAGTGAAATTCACTATGCCTTAAACTGTAACACAGGTCTGTAAAAAATTGTATATGCATGTTAAAATCGCTTCATCGTGCCTTTAAGGCTAATTTTTGCACATTTACGCTTATGGACAGCACCTGGAATCTCTCTATGCAGCTCCAACAGTAATCGGCCATCATCGTAACGCTCCATCTCTCCTGGTATCTCCTCTGAATCTCTTTGATGTTCTGGTGAAATCTTTCACCTTGTTCCTCACTCACAGCTCCCAAATTTTCAGGATAGCAATCGAGATGGGAATGAATGAATGAATGAAATGTAGGCAAGCTAAAGCTTGAAATGCTCTCAACATTTGTTTGACGATCTTTTTATAGTTATGGTCATTGTTGTTGCCGCAAAACTTCCGAACAACCTCTTTGAACGCATCCCAACCTTCTTTCTGAGGATCTGTGATGGTCTTCATGAATTCATGGTCAGCTATAAGCCTTCTAATGCCCGGTCAGGTGAACACACCTTCCTTCAATTTTGCCTCTGTTAAACCTGGAAACTTGGAACATAATTATTTGAAGCATTCTCCATCTTTCGGAAATGATTTCACTAATTGCTTCACCAATCCCAGAGTGGTGGTAGCAAAACTTTAAGGGGAGGTACTAAAGTTTCTTGGGGGGCCTTTTTTCACCGACTATAAGCTCCCTTGGCTGCCATGTCTTTTTCTTCTAGTGATTTGTACGGTCTCGACAGTCCCATAGGCATAGGTAACGGGAATTTGGTAAATCCAGCTTGTTGCCCAAGTAGTATGCACAAGTCCTTCAAATCTCCACACACTAGCCATCCGTTGTCTTCACATTTGAGTTTCCGAAGAACCATTTCCAAGTTTTTATAGGTCTACATTCAAGTATACCGAATGACCTACAGGAAGGGTAGCATAATACCACCGTTATTGAGTAATATCGCTTTTAGGCTTCTTTCCGAAGAATAGATAAATAGAAAATATTCAGATGAATTATATTGAATTTTGAATTGACCCATTAAACTTTCAACGTCTGTGCAATAGACCAAGTTGTCTACCAATGAAAAGAAAGGCGCGAAACCTTTTCACTATGTCTGAACCGCGAAAACGACACTCCGGGCAACAATAAATTCTTGCTTTTGAGCCTTGATCCGAGTAACTCTGCAGCATCTTTGGGAAGATTCAGTTTCCTTACTAAATCATTAACCTCCTCTTAAAAGAAACATTTTGGTCCTGTATCCTCTTCAAAATCAGAACTTGATTCATCAACTGGTTCAGGTATAAGGACATCTTCAAAGGAGCAAGGTATTTCTTCCAAGGTAGCTTCATCTTGTTGAGGGAGATGTTATTCAGATTCAAGCAAACGTTGATAGTAACAATATAAAAATACACGTAGTTCCAATTTTTGTAGGGTATAATTTATTAATAAAAATATTATTTTAAGAGATGTACCTATTTATTATAAAATGGAAAGCTTTGGAAATGTTATAAAAGAATTGAAATTTAAAAAATGTAAAGAAAAAGAATTTTGAAAAATTTAAAGAAAAAGATTTGAATAAACTTTTTTTCCCAAAAATAAATGGAGAATAAAGCAGAATTATTAAAAATTTTGAACTATTCAACTACTTATTTACAAATCACAAAATTATCTGATTAACTAAAGATCCTCATGAACTAATTAAACTTATAAAAATAACTATAAAATGGGGCCCCTTCAATCATTGCTATTCTACATCAAAGGGAAGGTGAAATTACTAATGTATATGTATGCAAGGTTTGTGAATCTCTTGAATGATGGTCGAATTAAATTTTTTAATGGAAACAATACTCAAATGCAATATTTTGGTGGAGAATATCAATATAAAATTTAGATAGTTCAATGTTTAAAAGGAAAAATATTATATATTAAAAATTATGTATAATGCAAATATCCTTTTGTACTCAATCAACTCCCATTTGTTAATTTTGCATATATTTTCCCATACTTTCTGATATCTGCTCAAAAAATTTTTAGCTAAAATTTTCTTGAAATTGGAAAGATCACATTTTTTATCACATAGTTGTAGCAACTTTGATAACATAATAACAATTTAATATGAATTCTTTTCTTTGAACCTTTAGTCTTCTGACTGCTCTAATTTATCCTTAAGATATAATATTTTATCATAATTCTTCTTTATATCTTGATGGTTGCTATAATACTTCTTAAAAAATTTCTGTAAATATATTCTTGATGAATTATTTAATGGTAAACCATGATTATGCTAAGTATATTGTGAACGATAAAGTTTATATTTATTGCTACTCCATTTTTGTTTATATTTTTCATCAAAACAATCATAGTCAACTTCTAAGAGTTCTTCACATTTATAGCATAAACTATAAAATTTTCTACTTGAATATATCTTCTCAAACTTCACATTTAAAACAATAAAAATCACTACTTTCAAAAATGTATTTTCTTCCATGAAGAAATAAAATATATATCCATTTTTATTACAGATTTTTTTAAAAAAAATAAATGAATTTTTAAAATTTTCTATAAAACTTTTTATAAAATATTATGTAAGTAGTAGAGAAACTGCCCAGCGAGCAAAGTGAGCGAGTACCAGCACAGAAACATATATATATATATATATATATATATATATATATATATATATATATATATATATATATATATATATATATATATATATATATATATATATATATTTATATATATATATATATATATAATCTATATATATATATATATATATATATATATATATATATATATATATATATATATATAATAATAATATAATATATATATAATATATGTATATATAATAATATATATATATATATGAAATAATAATATAATAATAATATAATAATAATAATATATATATATATATATAATATATATCTATATAATATATATCCATAATACATATATAATATAACATTAATAATATATATATAATAATAATAATAATAATAATATATATATAATATAATAATAATAATAATATATGTAATAATAATAATATGTAGTAATATAATAATATATAATGACAAGAATAATATATATTTAATAATATAATATATGTACTCTATATGTAACTCCGTGTAATATGTATGCAATAATAATAATAATAATAATAATATAATAATAATAATAATAATAATAATCTTCTATATTTAATAATACTAATATATATAAATTTCAATAATAATATATGGATGTATATATATATATATATATATATATATATATATATATATATATATATATATATATATATATATATATATATATAATACATTTTCTATATATTAATTTGCTTTATACATATATACAGTGTATATATATTTATATATATATATATATATATATATATATATATATATATATATATATATATATATATATATATATATATATATATATATATATATATATATATATATATAGGGTGTATCGTTAATATTGCGAAAAAATTCAGTATGATATTCCTTGCATAAATATAAGATAATATGTGTCAATAAACATTTCACCAAAAACGCCTCGTTTCCAAGATACAAGGTGATGAAACTTATGTGGGACATATCTGATATATTCCATTGCCCGTCCCGTGCCACATCTCAACCTTTAATAATAAGCACAAATATACCGTAGGAAAGGTTACCTACCTGTTATTTACTAGTTCCGTATCTCGCTTCATTTATACATATACTAGTCCGTGTCGCGTCAAGTTCTGTGTTCAAGTGTTGCTCATATTTTCAAAATGAATTACACAAATAGTGAAATGTGCAATATGCATTTTGTTTACGGTCGTACGAACGGTAATTCATTAGCAGCCATGCGTCTCTATGAAGAAATGTACCCTAATCGTGTCATCCCGCATCATACTATGTTTGCACGTCTCCATCAACGTCTTAGAGAAACAGGAAGTTTTAAAAAACTTACTAATGGAAACGGGCGACCTCACACAGTATCAACTCCAGATGTCGAAGAACAGGTTCTCCAAGAACTTGAGGACAGTCCTACAACAAGTACCAGAAAGATTGCTGCAACACTACATGTAAGTCATTCGACAGTTTTCAGGGTATTGAAAAATCAACTTCTGTACCCTTATCACATCCAACGAGTGCAGGCACTTGTACCAACAGATTTTCCTGCAAGAGTAGCTTTGTGTCGATGGATGCAACAGAAAATTGCAGACAATTCTCACCATTTAGCAGAAATATTGTTCACTGATGAGGCAAATTTTTCCAGAGACGCCATATCGAACTTCCACAACAATCACATATGGGCTGATGAGAACCCACATGCAATAGTTGAAAGCCGCCATCAACACCAGTTTTCATTGAATGTATGGGTCGGAATTGTTGGCGACCATTTGATAGGTCCATTCTTTTTACCAGCGAGGCTTACTGGAGACGTTTATCGCCAATTTCTTGAACATGACTTGCCTACACTACTGGAAGACGTCCCATTACAATTAAGATCGAAAATGTATTTCATGCACAACGGCGCTCCAGCTCATTTCAGTTTAGTTGCTCGTAACTATTTGAACACTGTATATCCACGCCGTTGGATAGGTCGAGGAGGTACAGAACCTTGGCCTCCGCGGTCTCCAGACCTAAATGCATTGGATTTCTTCTTGTGGGGTCACCTGAAACATTTGGTTTATACAGCAACAGTTGAAAGTCCCGAAGAATTAAGGGCTCGCATAATCGCATCTTGTGACACAATTCGGCACACACACGGTATATTTGAACGTGTCCGCCAATCAATGCGTTGCAGAATAGAGGCTTGTATTGCCGCTGGGGGTGCTCATTTTCAACATTTGTTATAACCTTAGTGCACCATTGCTTCGTACTATTTCTGTTGTATATTTTCTTCTGTGCAGTAATGTATGTATTCTTATAATTAAATAAATTGAATGAATTTGTTAATTACCTTTCCAAATTTAGTTTACTGTTTATTGTAACTTAATGTTTAAATAGGTTTCATCACCTTGTATCTTGGAAACGAGGCGTTTTCGGTGAAATGTTTATTGACACATATTATCTTATATTTATGCAAGGAATATCATACTGAATTTTTTCGCAATATTAAATATATACATATATATATATATATATATATATATATATATATATATATATATATATATATATATATTTATATATATATATATATATATATATATATATATATATATATATATATATATATATATATATATATATATATATATATATATATATATATATATATATATATATATATATATATATATAATATATATATATATATATATATATATATATTTATAAAAATTTTTATATATATAATTAGAAAA
>JABUQX010027551.1:55000-62500 GCA_015478945.1 Trachelipus rathkii | reverse complement strand
TTGAGAGATAACTTTAAAAAAGAAAAAGAGTATTAGTCATGTTCTTCCTAAAGCAAAGCTTTCAAGTATAAGCTTAAGTTTACCTAAACCATTCTCCCAATTTCTATTATTTGGTGCTTTGTAAATTGCTTTTCAAATAAAAGCGAATAATTTAAGAAAGAGACTTCTGAATAAGAATATATAGATGATGATGCAATAGTTAGGTCATTAATGAACATCAGAAGAATAAGGAGATAGAACAAGCCTCTAAAGAGTAATATTTTTATGGTTTAAATATAATTGATGTTAGTCAACAACACTGGGTATATATCAGTAGTAGGATACCCATTCCGGTCGTGCTTACCACCTGACCAGCGATGAGCACAATCGCTAATCAGGTGGATATTTTTTACTCAGCTACCTTCATGGGTGTTTTTTAGTGCTTTTTTTTTTTTTTTTTTTTTTTTTTTTTTTTTTTTTTTTTTTTTTTTTTTTTTTTTTTTTTTTTTTTTTTTTTTTTTTTTTTTTTTTTTTTTTTTTGTGTTTTTTGTTTTTTTTTTTTTTTCGCGGTTCCGCAAAGGGGTGGGGGGGTGTTTCGGAGTTCACCAACGCGTTTTCGCTTAACCGCAAGGCCCCGCCGAACCGCGCCGAACCGCGCAGCACCGCACCGCACCGCACCGCACTGCACCAAGCCGGACCGTTTTTTTCGCTGTTTCGCATCCTCGTTTTTCTATAACTCATGAATGTATTTTAATATCCACGAATGCATCCATAGACACATACACTCACCCTTATACACACACACCCTCATCATCCCAGTCCTTCCCTCCTACCCCGTTTCATTCACCGTATCTCTATACCCATTCCATTCACCGTGACTGCTTTATCTGTCTGTGCTCTCCAAGGAGGTCTTCCCAATCCCCTATACCATAGTTTTCATTGAATCTATTTTCAAATTTGCCTTTCACTATATATATATATATATATATATATATATATATATATATATATATATATATATATATATATATATATATATATATATATATATATATATATATATATATATATATATATATATATATATATATATATATATATATATTTTTTGCTCTTGTACTCTTCTGGAAGGTTTCACAGGTATCCTGAACCCCTTGGGCCCTCTTTAAGGAATGGTCACCACATGTCATTTTATACTACTACTTAGCCATTGTATATGCACAGACGCTTGCGCATACATGTATATGCGCTTGCGCATAACATCTTCTATCTTCTGATGCGAATCATCCCACCCGCAAGGAATAACATTAAATTGCGGGAATTTAAAAAAAAGTGACTTCTCCATGTCACTAACCGAACTGGAACTCGACCCGTAGCCTCTTAAGGAAGTGTTGGACTTAACAGATTGGGCTCCGTCTGAATGCCCTTTAATATATAAACAAATGTTACTTATATATAAATCATTTTATGCATACAAAAATTTTGGAAATAGCTATTTCCATATTAAAAGTTTAGAAAAAAGCGCACATCGATTTTGCATTTTATATATATGCAATTTATATATATATATATATATATATATATATATATATATATATATATATATATATATATATATATAAAAACATATATATAACATATATATATAACTCTCTTTCTGTTTATAATATATATATATATATATATACAACGAGAGAGAGAGTAAATCGCTATCTTTACATCCTTCACACACACACATACATATAAACATACTTACACACTCACACACACACACCCGTTACGCTACTTATACACACACACACACACACCCCGCTAGGCTACTTATACACACACATACCCCACCTATAGACACCACACTCACATCTACCTACACACACATGCCTAGACACATACACCCACCCTATATACACACACCCACCCTTACCGACCCTGCCATGGATACATACACCAACCCTAGCTCACACCTACACCCACGTCTACACACACTATGACACTTATGCACACACGCACACCCGCTAGGCTATTTATACACACACATACGCTAATATATATATATATATATATATATATATATATATATATATATATATATATATATATATATATATATATATATATATATATATATATATATATATTAATTTATTTGACTATGATATTTCGTCCTTAGCCGTATACCCTATACCCAGCCTACACCTAGCCTAAACCTGCACTAGCCTGGCCTTACCTAGCCTAACCTAACCTAACTAACCTAACCTAACCCTAACCTAACCTAACCTAACCTAACCTAACCTAACCTAACCTAACCTAGCGTACACCTACACCTAGCCTACACCTATCCTACTCCTGCACCTAGCCTCCACCCCGCCTTGAGCTCATCCAGGTAACTGATGCCTAGCCTTTGGTAGGTATCTGTGCTAACATGAGGTCATGTAGGAACCTGACCTGTATGGATCTATCCTAACTTATTTCCATCCGTGCACACACACACACACACACACACACACACACACACACACACACACACACACACACTTATACTTATACACATACACACTTATACTTATATACACACACACACACACACACACACACACACACACACACACACACACACATTCACTATGACACTTATACACACATTCACTATGACACTTATACACACACATTCACTATGACACTTACATTTACCCATAGACACTTACATTTACACTTATACACAAGCGGTCACAAACACACACACATACACACACCCACTTACACTTATACACACATTCACTATGACACTTACACTCACCATAGACACTTACACTTACATTTACACTTATACACATGTATAAACACACGACCAACCCTTTGGTCTTCCATGGGTCAATTTTAGCCCATCCTAATTTTAGGCACTTAAACATTTTTATTAAAAACATATATACAGACCTTAAAGCAGTAAATCAGTAAATCAATAGAGGTGTTAACTAACACCTAGGGGGATTAGTATGCTTTTGTTTTACTGTTTTACTGCTTTAACTCATGTTTTACTGCTTTAACTCATGTTTTACTGCTTTAACTTATATGTTTTACTGCTTTAACTCACATATTTATTAACATTACATACCTTAAAGCAGTAAATCAGTAAATCAATAGAGGTGTTACCTAACACCCAGGGGGGATTAGTATGCTTTTGTTTTACTGTTTTCCTGCTTTAACTCATGTTTACTGCTTTAACTCATGTTTTACTGCTTTAACTTATATGTTTTACTGCTTTAACTCCTATATTTATTTACATACCTTAAAACAGTAAATCAATCAAATCAATAGAGGTGTTACCTAACACCAAGGGGGTTAGTATGATGCTTTTGTTTTACTGCTTTACTGCTTTAACTCATGTTTTGCTGCTTTAACTCATGTTTTACTGCTTTAACTCATATGTTTTACTGCTTTAACTCACATATTCATTAACATTACATACCTTAAAGCAGTAAATCAGTAAATCAATAGAGGTGTTACCTAACACCAAGGGATTAGTATGCTTTTGTTTTACTGTTTTACTGCTTTAACTCATGTTTTACTGCTTTAACTCATGTTTTACTGCTTTAACTTTCTGCTTTACTGTTTTAACTTTCTGCTTTACTGCTTTAACTCATATATTTATTAACATTATGTTTTTTATTTTGTTTTAATACTTTTTATTTATTTTATTATTTTTATTTATTTTTATTATTTTTATTATTTTTATTATTTTATTTTATTATTTTATTATACTTAGTGTTATTTACTTCATGCCTATTGTTATTATTATTTAGAACACACATACACACCACACACACACACACACACAACACACACACACACACACACACATATACACACATTCACTATAACACTTATACACACATTCACTATGACTCTTACATTTACCCATAGACACTTACATTTACACTTATACACACACACACACACACACTTACAACACACATTCACTATGACACTTATACACACATTCACTATGACACTTGTTTATCCATAGACACTTACATTTACACTTACACTCACACACAGATTTACTTACACTCACACAGATTTACTTACTCACACACAGATTTACTTACACACAGATTTACTTACACTCACACAGATTTACACACACACACACACACACACACACACACACACACACACACACCCACGCACACTCACTTACACATATAACGTATAATTTATTAAAACATTTTATGTTTTAATTAAACACGTACATTTATATTACTCATTCAAATATAACTAAAATTATTTCAAAGTTTCTTAAAACTTCTATAATAAATCAATCATTATCTTTGAACAAAGAATTTATTATTAACTGTTAATACTTTTTGTTTATAAATTTTATAACTATCAAGTTTTAAAATAACTTTTACTAAAATTTTATGAAATTTTATTAAAAACATATATTTTACGTACCTTAAAGCAATAAATCAGTAAATCAGTAAGGCCAGCCCCTAGCACCCCTCTACATCAAGCTATGCCACGTTTTGTTCTATTGACTTACTGCTTTACATCATCTTTAGCCATGTAATAAGTATAAAATAACAAAATAAGTTCTTCTCTGCTAACATAACATGTATTTTATTAAAATCATTCTAAGTTTTTATTTAAAAATAACAATTATTCACTTACATTTATATTATTCACTCGATGTTAACTAAAAAAATTTCAAAGTTTTTTAAATAATTCGGGTTTTCTTTATTATTATTATTATTATCTATGTACATTGACAATCCATCACGAGAAAACACAACAACCCGCACTCCTTACAGATACGAAACTGACCTCTCTCTGTAAAATGTGTTGAAATAACTACTTTAGGTCTAAATTTAGGATAATCCTTTTTGTAACCAGGGGCGATTTAAGCCTAATTCCAGGTCAAAATATATTTCAAACTGACCTTTTTCTGTAAAATGTGGTGCAATAACTACGTTAGGCCTAAATTTAGGCCTAAATTTAGGATAAGCCTTTTTGTAGACGGGCTAATTTAATCCTAATACCAGGTCAAAAGGTAATTCCAGTATAGACAAGAATCATTGTTATTATTATTTTTATAAATATATTTCAAACTGAAACATGCTGGATCGGTAAGATCCTTTAAGCAGGTAAAAAGGAAATGTTTTCCTTACTTGTGATTGGTCGGGGTAATCCTTATCTCTATATGACCTCGTATGTGATTGGTCGAGAATTATTTTATCGTCTTTTGAAAATTAACTTTGTTCTTTAAACTTGTATTTGAGCAGGTGTGTGTTTTATTATCTTTTAGACCCAAACTCATTTTAAAATCATAGTCATTTTAGCTGTTAAGCGGTGCACAAGTTATCTGATTTGTATTAAAAGTGTTTTATTTTTACTAAGTGCATATCATATTTATAATAAATACTTACATTGAGGAATAATTATTAATTTCACTAGAATAGATAATAATTAATTCACTAGTTCATAAGCTAACCACCAGGGCTCAGCATGAGCCCCACCCGCAAAGGCAGCCAAACCCGCACCCGCAGGTGCGTCCCGCCGCGTTCCCGCCCGCAGCGTGCGCCCGCAGGCGCAATATTTCCGCGTTCCCGCCCGCCGCGTGCGGTCATATAGAGATAAGGATTACCCCGACCAATCATTTTTAGGTTTCCTTTCGGTTGTTTCTTTTTCTTCTTAAAACTAAGTATCGTCACCACTCTAATAGGTCTATATATATTTCCTTTGGTTCTCTTTTACATGTACGGTAGAGGTGCTAGGGGCTTGCCTTACTGATTTACTGATTTATTGCTTTAAGGTACGTAAAATATATGTTTTTAATAAAATTTCATAAAATTTTAGTAAAAGTTATTTTAAAACTTGATAGTTATAAAATTTATAAACAAAAAGTATTAACAGTTAATAATAAATTCTTTGTTCAAAGATAATGATTGATTTATTATAGAAGTTTTAAGAAACTTTGAAATAATTTTAGTTATATTTGAATGAGTAATATAAATGTACGTGTTTAATTAAAACATAAAATGTTTTAATAAATTATACGTTATATGTGTAAGTGAGTGTGCGTGGGTGTGGGTGTGGGTGTGTGTGTGTGTGTGTGTGTGTGTGTGTGTGTGTGTGTGTGTGTGTGTGTAAATCTGTGTGCGAGTGTAAGTAAATCTGTGTGTGTAAGTAAATCTGTGTGTGAGTGTAAGTAAATCTGTGTGAGTGTAAAATGGAAATCTTGTGTGAGTGTAAAGTGTAAATGTAAGTGTCTATGGGTAAATGTAAGTGTCATAGTGAATGTGTGTATAAGTGTCATAGTGAATGTGTGTATAAGTGTAAGTGTGTGTGTGTGACCGCATGTGTATAAGTGTAAATGTAAGTGTCTATGGGTAAATGTAAGTGTCATAGTGAATGTGTGTATAAGTGTCATAGTGAATGTGTATAAGTGTAAGGTGTAATATGTGTGTGTGTGTGTGTGTGTGTGTGTGTGTGTGTGTGTGTGTGTGTGTGTGTGTGTGTGTGTGTATGTGTGTTCTAAATAATAATAACAATAGGCATGAAGTAAATAACACTAAGTATAATAAAAATAATAAAAATAAAATAATAAAATAATAAAAAAATAATAATAAAAATAAATAAAAATAATAATAAAATAAATAAAAAGTATTAAAACAAAATAAAAAACATAATGTTAATAAATATATGAGTTAAAGCAGTAAAGCAGAAAGTTAAAACAGTAAAGCAGAAAGTTAAAGCAGTAAAACATGAGTTAAAGCAGTAAAACATGAGTTAAAACAGTAAAGGAGTAAAACAAAAGCATACTAATCCCCCTTGGTGTTAGAGGTAACACCTCTATTGATTTACTGATTTACTGCTTTAAAATAAGTAATGTTAATGAATATGTGAGTTAAAGCAGTAAAACATGAGTTAAAGCAGTAAAACGAGTTAAAGCAGTAAAACATGAGTTAAAACAGTAAAGCAGTAAAACAAAAGCATACTAATCCCCCTAGGTGTTAGGTAACACCTCTATTGATTTACTGATTTACTGCTTTAAGGTATGTAATGTTAATAAATATGTGAGTTAAAGCAGTAAAACATATAAGTTAAAGCAGTAAAACATGAGTTAAAGCAGTAAAACATGAGTTAAAGCAGTAAAACAGTAAAACAAAAGCATACTAATCCCCTCTTGGTGTTAGGTAACACCTCTATTGATTTACTGATTTACTGCTTTGTTATCATAAAGTTAAAGCAGTAAAACATGAGTTAAAGCAGTAAAACATATAAGTTAAAGCAGTAAAACATGAGTTAAAGCAGTAAAACATGAGTTAAAGCAGTAAAGCAGTAAAACAAAAGCATACTAATCCCTTAGGTGTTAGGTAACACCTCTATTGATTTACTGATTTACTGCTTTAAGGTCTGTAAAGTATATGTTTTTAATAAAAATGTTTAAGTGCCTAAAATTAGGATGGGCTAAAATTGACCCATGGAAGACCAAAGGGTTGGTCGTGTGTTTATACATGTGTA
>JABUQX010027551.1:32500-45000 GCA_015478945.1 Trachelipus rathkii | reverse complement strand
TAATTTGAATAACTTTCCAAATTCTACAAAATCATTTCGTGTATTCAGCAATTCCATTTGTGTCTTCACAATACTTGCATTTCAATTGATGCAAATAACTCCAACTCTCACTCACTCTTATTTAGAAATAAATAAAATATCTTCTTTTTTAAGTTCTGCTTTCAATCTTTTTTTTTTAAATTGCTATTAATTTCCTTTGTAGGATTTTTGTTCAACTTATTCTACGAAATTTTTATATTTTATTCAAAATTCTCTCTCTCTCTCTCTCTCTCTCTCTCTCTCTCTCTCTCTATATATATATATATATATATATATATATATATATATATATACTATATATATATATATATATATATATATATATATATATATATCTACCATATATACTCTCTCTCTTAATCGATACGGACGAATTCAGTCGTCATCGGCAAAATCGGCATATTTTTTTCAATCGTCATCGTCATCGGCAAATTTTGCCGATTAATTGAACAAATATTAAGAATTTTGAATAATATTAAAAGTGAATAATAATAATAATAATATCAAATGTTTATAATAATAATAATAGTTAATAATAATACTTTTATTCAAACCAATAATAAAAATAATAATAATAAAAATAAAAATAACAATATATATATATATATATATATATATATATATATATATATATATATATATATATATATATATATATATATATATATATATATATTATATATATATATTGATAGATATATATAATATATATATATATATATAAAATTAATATTTATATATATATATATATATATATATATATATATATATATATATATATATATATATATATAGTATATATATATATATATATATAATAACAATAATATATATATATATATAATAATATATATATATAATAATATATATATATATTTGCTTATGGTATATATGACATTCCAGTGCCTAATGGTTCGCCTTTCTGTTATGCGATCATATCCATCATCCTCAAACATATTATATACAGTGGCGGCTGGTTGTAGATAGGCAACGCCTACTTGCTAGCAAAGTATTAAAAAATATTAAATTAAGATATATATATATATATATATATATCTATATATATATATATATATATATATATATATATATATATATATATATATATATATATATATATATATATATATATATATATATATATATATATATATATAACTATATATATATATATATATATATATAATGATTTCGTTCGAAGTCTAACTTTAAGATGCCGGCATCAATTTCTACTCGATTCCTTTTTTAATAGTAGCGATCGGTGCCAATTGTTAATTCTCGGAGTCAAAAAAATAGTTCCTTATTCTCTAGGGCAGTGGTTCTCAAACTGTATGCCGCGTCACCTTAGGGTGACGCACTGACGCAGCTTCCCCTCAGGGGTGACGCGAAAGATTTGAACATTTTCATAATTGTATTTCAGTTTTCATTTAAAAATTTTAATCGATTTTGAAGATGGAGGCAAAGAATGTTTTCCAATATTGCAACACTTTTTGACCTCAAATGGGATTGATTTCTCGTGATATGAAATCCATTTTTGAAGAACACTTATCACAGCTTATTGCCGGGTTTGAGAAATATTTTAAAAACGATCATATGGATAAATTTTCATGGATTGAGGATCCATTTAATGTTGCTGCTCCATCTGACTTTACCATTGCGGAAAAAGAGAATCTAATTGAACTGTCTTGCGACAATTCGTTGAAAATAAAATTTAGTGTCATGGAATTAACAGAATTTTGGATGTCGGTAAAAAATGAATATCCACTTCTGAGCGGTAAAGCTCAAAAAAATTTAATTCCATTTGCGACTTCTTATTTATGCGAAGCTGGATTTTCGGCTGTGCTGTAATAAAAACTAAATATCGATCAAAAATCAATGTAGAAAACGAAATGAGGGTGGCTGTATCCAATCTGATTCCCAGATTTTCGAAAATGTGTGGCGATCAACAGGCTCATCCATCCCACTAATGACTAATTAAAGATAAATTTAATTTATTCACTTATATATATATATATATATATATATATATATATATATATATATATATATATATATATATATATATATATTTTTTTCTTTAATATATATATATATATATATATATATATATATATATATATATATATATATATATATATAGAGGCAAATCCTGGGAATGCTTTTGGCATGCTGTAATCATGCAATATTATTGTAATTTAATGATTAATAATATACCCTATTTTATAAATTGCAAAACATTCTTTTTAAAATCTAACATGGGGTGACTTCGGCAAACCTGAATTAGTCAAGGGAGCCGCGAACCGAAAAAGTTTGAGAACCACTGCTCTAGGGCAAGGCAACTTTGGATGTGCCTAACGAGTCAGTATCAGTCATTTTTTTTTAAATAATCCCTATTTAAATTGCATTAGCAAGAAATAATAATAATATTATTAATAACATAATTATAATAATTAACTAATTAATAATTATTTTATGCTAACTTGATCATCTCTTATATCGACTTATTTGATTCATACATAATTCTTTTGAATAATTATTGACTCAACGTTAGAGTCGCTGAAAACACGTTTGACTCAAATTCGGCTACGAGCTAGATTGCCTCTGCCTCAGATCAGTTGCAATATTTTCGTTATTAAATAATAAAGATTGTGCGTGCAGTTCTATTTGATAATAATACGCTTTTCATATTATTTTTATTACTGATTTTATGTGTTTTTAATAAAATTGAGCTGTTAGTTTTGTAAATACGGGAATATTTGAATAGTATTCGACTTAAGTTTATTTAAAAATTACTAAATTTTTTCGAGTGTTGTAAGCCTATTGAATCAAATGTTAGAAAATGTGCAATATGAAACTATTCATTCTCTTGCATTGTCTATATATATATATATATATATATATATATATATATATATATATATATATATATATATATATATATATATATATATATATATATATATATATATATATATATATATATAAAAGTTACTTAACGGAGACAATTTAATACTACAAATTGTTAAATGTATTGTATATGAAACGAAAGTTTAAATAAAAAAAAAGCATTTTAAGGTGCGAAAATTGAAATTAAAATTAAAATTAAAATTTATTTTGTCAATTTTGAAACGGACTACTTTGTCATTATAAAATGAATTATTATTCTGTCTTAGATAATATTACTACTCAAATAAATACTCGATTCTCCAATATGTCAGCTTTAAAATTTCTCGAACTTGCAGATTCCAGTCAGTTTGCAAAATTTCAAAAAATATTTCCCAACGATTCTCTGAAGTCGTTAATGGTCACTCACGGAAACTATTTTAATCAAAATATTCTTCGAAACGAGTTGTATATAGTCTATGCAGAAGAAAACAGCAAACTTTTTCGAGATAAAGATGTAGAATCTATTTTGAAAAATATTGTGGAGAATGACTTATGTAGAACACTACAGCAAACTTTTAGATTTTTTAGTCTCATTGGTACCATTCCAGCAACTACAGCCTCAGTAGAAAGAAGTTTTTCATGCTTAAATCGCATTAAAAGCTGCTCACGAAATACCATAGGACAGGAACGCCTGTCATTCTTGTCTTTACTTTCAATAGAAAAGGAGCTTTTAACGAAGCTATCAAGTGACTAATCATGGCATGAAAAAATAATAGAAAGATTTGCTGCAAGAAAAGAAAGGAAAATTGATCTTCTTTATAAATAAATGTAAGTAATATATATATATATATATATATAAAAAACATAAATATATTTCTACATAAATCGATATATACGCTCCAATATATATATATATATATATATATATATATATATATATATATATATATATATATATATATATATATTTTGATTTGCCTACTCAAGAATTTTGACCACGAGCCGCCACTGTTATATACACATACTTATATCCACACCCCTCTTCTAGACAACATCTTACAGGCACCCTATCTCCTTAATATCCATACGTGTAGGGAAAAAATTGCCCACATCGTATGTCCTGCGTGTCGTAGAAGGCGACTAAGGGACGGTGATAGGTTGGCTGCCTACTACCACTTATCTTTTGCCAGAAATGCTAATGCATGCCTCGGAGAAGGTCGTGATCACAGTAAGCGGCCTTCTATCCTTCGGCGAAAATGTATGAATCGTATCTGTATATGAAATGTCAGAGGAATAAATGTTAAGGAGATGAGGAGAGAGGTGATAGATGTATTTAGAAAGGGCAAATTTGATTTGCTAGCTGTAACTGAAACAAAGATGAAAGGAAACGGTGAAACGATTTCTAGCTGAATGAAAATTAGCGAGAGTGATAGGAGAACGAGAATTTTTCTAACCCCGATAGGCACTGTCTCTAGCCTGAATGACCAGAGAACAAGCACGATCGAACCATGGATTATGAGGAAAGAAAGATTTAGTTTTAGAAGGAATGAATGAGGAAAGAAAGATTTAGTTTTAGAAGGAATGAATGAGGAAAGAAAGATTTAGTTTTAGAAGGAATGAATGAGGAAAGAAAGATGAAGAAGGAATAGGGCTTCTGCTCGTCCATCAACGATTACAGCTCCCTCTTTATCTTTTAAATTCTTTATACATCCATCATTATTCCTTACTGAGGGCCAATTTCCTATCATCTGCAAACTTGGAAACCTTACATTTAAGTCCCTGGTTTAAATATTTTATACATATATGAGGAACAGCCACTTGACCTAAGAAATCGTTATGGACCACAAATATGTCTCCTCATTTCCATTAATAAATACTTTCATTTTTATTGATTAACTATTATTATTATTATTATTATTATTATTATTATTATTATGTGTGTGTATTATTATTATTGTGTGTGTGTATTATTATTATTATTATTATTATTATTATTATTATTATTATTTTTATTAAGAGACTTAAGGAATCAAAAATTTTGATCGCTAAAATAATTTCGGGAGGTTGAACCCCCTGACCCTCCTGTCTACAGCCTTATATATATATATATATATATATATATATATCTATATATATATAACTATATATATATATATATATATATATATATATATATATATATATATATATATATGCGAGAGAGAGAGAGAGAGAGAGAGAGAGAGAGAATTTTTTTAAAATGTTTTTCAATTAATCGTCATCATCAAAATTTGCTATAATCGTCATCGTCAAAATTTGCTCTAATCGTCATCGGTCAAAATTTCATAATCGTCCCATCACTAATATATTTATATATATATATATACCATATATATATATATATAATATATATATATATATATATATATATATATATATATATATATATATATATATTTATATATATATATTTATATATATATATATATATATATATATACTCTCTCACTATCTCTCTCACTGTATTTATATAATCTGTTGTTTCATATACTCTTTTTCATAATATCTGAGCCACTAAAGCTTTCTGCTTCAATTTTCCCCGGTTACTGTTGATACCAGATTTGAGCAATATTTTAAATCTAATAGAGCTCGTAAGATGTTTATGTAAATCGGCATTATCTGCAATGAATATTTTTTGCTTTTGAGTCCACCCTTTAACCTGTCTGTAATATGTTTTGTTTTTGAGATTTACCTGCATTTCTTTAGCTCAAAATTCGTAAGATCACTAAAATTGCTAAAAAAAAATTCATTAATAATTTGTTTTTTCAAAGATGTAAACTAAAAAAAAAAAAGAGATATTTAAATTATTTAAATGTTTATCTAATTTTTTAGGACGAAGAATTATTTTGTGTTACATTCCTAATATTATCTAGGTGAAAAAAGATATCGATCTTTTGAATTAATGGGTCTCATAAAACATCCTTGAGAACAACGCGTGGACTTTTCCTTTCTACAAAGCAGTTCAATATAAAACTCTCTCACTCAAAAATTACCCACTGTGCTCATTCTTTTATATTCATATCGACGGTGTTAGAGAACATTTTTCCACTCACTATTTTCAAAACTTCTTTTAAATAATGTGTATTCACCTTGGTATGTCTGTGTGCTTTATGGTGTATCTCTTGTGAGCACATGACATTACCCACCAGATATATTATTATTATTATTATTATTATGTATGTATTCCATTTATTATTAGTTCATTACAATATTATTTTTATTATTATTATTATATATTTATTATTATTATTATTATTATTATTATTATTATTTTTATTATTATTATTATTTTATTATTTTTATTTTATTATTATTTTATTATTATTTTTATTTTTATTTTTATTTTTATTTTTATTTTTTTTTTTTTTATTTTTATTTTTTTTTTTTTTTTATTTTTATTATTATTATTATTATTATTATTATTATTATTATTATTATTTTTTTTATTATTATTATTATTATTATTATTATTATTATTATTATTATTATTATTATTATTATTAAAGACCTTTTCTACATTCTGAGGCGTTATATACACAGTCTCATATTATGGATCAGCATCTATGAACAGAAAGGATTTCTATATGTTTGCATGGGATTCCTTCTCCCTGGCAGCCATAAGTTTGAGCAGTCCATGGTATAACCAGTGACTCAGATTTGGGGCTGCTTCACAATAATTATATAGCATTCTAAGTCATATTTCAAAGACCCTTATAAAAATTTAGGCATACGAGTTTTCATAACTATCAAGGCTTCAAATTTTTGTATAGCTTCACCGTTCAAATCAAAGTTTTAATATTTTTAAAAGATAAAAACTAAATTTCAAATTATAAAAGTAAAATTCTTTTTCTAGTGGTGACTGTTCTTCTAAACTTACTTTGCTATCACTAACAGTTGTGACTGCAAATACCACCTTTCTTCTTCTTTATGTTCTCTTTAAATTTGTTTTCGCATCATATCTCTTCAGAGTCTGAATCTCTCTCACACACCACGCACACACACATAATATATATATATATTTCTATCTTATCTCATATATTATATATATATGTCTTGCCATATATATATATATATATCATATATATATACCTTATATATATAATATATATATATATATATATAAATATATACTTAACATATATATATATATCACTCATATATATATATATATCTATATCTTTATATCTATCCACGTATATTTCCACCTATATATATATATATATATATATATATATATATATATATATATATATATATATATATATATATATATATATATATATTTATTTATCTTTTTAATAAATAACCTCCTTCATTAGTTTCCACAATTCTCTATCTTCTGCCATGGTTTGCCAGGTGATTCCCATCAATTGCCTAATCTCATCTGCCCAGTGCATGTTAGGTTTTGTGTTGGTGCACCAATTCATTATTTCCTTAGTCCATCTGTTGTCATGTTTCCATTTTATTTCTTTAACAGTCGTTATGATGTCTTTGATCTTTGTCATTTCTCTAATCTAAGTGTTCTATATTCTATCCCTGCGTGATATTCCCAGCATGTATCTCTCCATATTTCTCTGGGTACACCTTAATTTTTAAATTGATTTGACATTTAGTGTCCATGTTTCGCTTCCATATGTCATGACAGGAAGAACGCACTCATTATATACTTTTCTTTTCAAACATAGAGGCATTTTGCTCCTGAAAATTTGACTTAATCTTCCCATTGCCACCCATCCAAGTTTCACTCTTCTTTTAATTTCATTTATTAGCCCCCATTTGAAGATATCATCTGTCCTAAATACACATATTCCTCCACTTTTTCCAGTGTTGTATTTCCGATTTTTATGGGCTTGGGATTTATAAACTTATTAAACATTACTTTAGTTTTTGATGTATTCATTTTTAGTCCAACTCTTTCACTCGATATGCTTAAATTTTCAACCATGATTTTTAGTTCCAGAGGATCTGAAGTAAACAATACTATATCATCTGCGAACCTAAGATGACTCAGATATTTACCATTTACATTTATTCCTGTTGAGTCCCAGTTTAGTGTTTTAAATATCTCTTCCAATACCGCAGGGAATAGTTTTGGAGAGATTTTATCACCTTGTCTTACTCCTCTTTCAGTTTTTACTTTTTTTATTCTGTGTGTAGTAAAAAAGGAAGAAGTTGCTCTCGAATAAATATTCTTTAGAATTTCAATATAGTTGTTGTTTATCCCCTGATTACCCAGTGCATTTATAACCGAGCTTATGCTCACAGAGTCAAAAGCCTTTTCATAATCTATGAATGCAATGCAAATATATATATATTCATATATATATTTGAAACCTTATGATTCTTTCCTACTATACCCACTACGGAAACCAGCCACTTCATGTGGTTGGCTGTAATCCAATTGTGCTGTTACTCTGTTGGTTATAATTTTTGTGAACATCTTGTTATATATATATATATATATATATATATATATATATATATATATATATATATATATATATATATATATATATATTCTATATATATATATATATATATTATATATATATATATATATATAAATGCTGTATACATATTTGAAAATTGGATAGATAAGGAGAATTGGCTATATTTTATATTCTAGTGTCAGAGCGGGCTTTTTAAATTGGCTTCAAATGTCAAAAAAAAAAAAAAAAAAACTCTTTAAAAAAAAAATAAAATAAAAGCGTCGTAATCTCTCGACATTATCGCTTCACACTACGCTTCATTTACATATCTGAAGTTTACGTGTTTTCCTCTTGCCTCAATTTTCGGAAAGAAATTTACATATTTTTCGGATTTCCGAAGTGATTCCTTATCCGATAAATGTGGATCTTTTAATTTGGCGCCGGTTTACATTTTAAAATTCTATAAATTTTTTTTTATATCTCTCTTCCCCATTCATTTTTATCATAAATATGTTTACTTAACTGATGATGAAGAGTAATAATAATAATAATAATAATAATAATAATAATAATAATAATAATAATAATAATAATAATAATAATAATAATAATAATAATAATAATAATAATAATAATAATAGTAACAGTAATAAACTAAAACTAACAGTATTAATGATGATAAACATTTCACATTATAACATTATTATAAAATACAATAATAATAATAATAATAATAATAATAATAATAATAATAATAATAATAATAATAATAATAATAATAATAATAATAATAATAATAATAATAATAATAATAATAATAATAATAATAATAATACAAAAATACTACTACTAATAATAATAATAAATAATCAAATGCTACTACTACTAATAATATCAATAAGGATAAGGTTAATAATAATAATAATAATAATAATAATAATAATAATAATAATAATAATAATAATAATAATAATAATAATAATAATAATAATAATAATAATAATAAAAATAATAAAAAAAAAAAAAATAAAAAAAATAAAAATAAAAATAAAATTAAAATTAAAAAATAATGATAATAATATAATAATAATAATAATAATAAATAATAATAATAATCAAATAATAATAATATAATACTAATAATAATAATAATAATAATAATAATAATAATAATAATAATAATAATAATAATAATAATAATAATAATAATAATAATAATAATAATAATAATAATAATAATATAATAATAATAATAATAATAATAATAATAATAATAATAATAATAATAATAATACCACCAACACTATTAGTACAACTAGTAGTAAATATAGTAATAATAATAGTAATAATAACATTAGTAATAAAAATAATAATAATAATAATAATAATAATAATAATAATAATAATAATAATAATAATAATAATAATAATAATAATAATAATAATAATAATAATAATAATAATAATAATAATTAAAATAGTAATATTATAATAATAATATAATAATATGAAATAATAATAATAATAATAATAATAATAATAATAATAATAATAATAATAATAATAATAATAATAATAATAATAATAATAATAATAATAATAATAGTTATATTGGTATTCATAACATCAAACCGCTATCATCATTGACTTTTAAATTCTAAGAGAAACTATGAGAGCTCAAAAAATTATTAATAACTGCTATAGGAATCATCACCATCCGTCGTAGAATATGACCTAACGAGGGTAGGAATGCCCTCGTTAGTATTTAGATAATAAGAAGCTTCTGATATTTCTATGAAATGATCCAATGGTGAATGACTCCTGTATATTTTTAGGGAGATTATTCCACAATTCTATGCCCTTATATGAGATGGCCCTCCGCGATTTCGTTAGGGTGAATTTTGCTTTGTCTAAGGTAAGGGAATTTGTGCTACGGAGATTGTTTGTTCTCAAAGTTTGGTTTTGTACAAGTATGTTAGTCAAAAGATCATTTGCAGTTCCGTTTGTGAATTTAAAGATGTGACTACTTACTGTTAGGGTGTAAATATCATTAAGTTTTAATATAGACAAATTTTTGAATAGTGGGGTTGTGTGTTCACGGTAGTTTCGGGGCCCTGATATTACACGAATTATTTTCTTTTGCATAACGATTAGAGGTTGTAGCAGGTATTCACTTGCACAACCCCATACTGAAAGACAGTAGAGTAGGTGAGGATAAACAAGACTATAGTAAAGGTTTTTTAAAATATATTTTGGAACAAAATTCCTTATCTTAAGGAATGCATAGTTAGCATAGGATAGTTTGCTAATGAGACTATTTATGTGTTCTTTGAAAGAAAGCTTGTCATCAAGGATAACACCTAATAACTTGGCAGACGATAGCCGATTTATAGAGAGCCCTGAGGGACACCGTGGGAAATTGAGGCAAGTGAGGATGATGTGTCTCCTAAACGAACGTATTGTGTTCGGTCAGATAAGTATGACTGAAACCATTGTAGTGAACCATTAGTGATACCAAGTCTCTCTAATTTGCTTAAGAGTAGGTTGTGTGGAACTACATCAAATGCTTTCGAGAAATCTAGAAGTAAGAGTACACATGTTTGTTTTTCATTTAGTGCTTTGTATAGTTTTTCAGTAAGGAATACCAGAGCATCCTCTGTGTTGCGGTTTTTGGTGAAACCAAACTGATTTTGTGATAGAAGCCCATTTTCATGCAAATAATTAGTAAGTTGTGCATGGACTAATTTTTCAAAGATTTTACCAGTTGTATGTAGGATTGAAATCGGAAGGATGGGTGTGAAATCTTGGGAACAGGGGTAACATTTGCGATTTTTAATTCAGTTGGATAGTGATGTAATTCAATAGAGTTGTTATAAAGAGTGGCTAATATAGGTAAGATTTCTTTTTACAGTGTATGTATATCCAGTTCGGGACACTCTGAAAGTCGGAGCTTTTATTCATGAGCCCATTTATTACACACTCAACGTCAGATGTTGATATTCTTTCGAATGCAAAGTTCTGTGGAGATATTTGTGGAGAAAAAAGAAGAGTTATAAATGGAAATGAAAGAATAAGGGACATGTGCCGATAGGAGAAATGTCTGATAAAAAGTGCAAATCAAGAGGTGCTAAGATGGCATGGACACTTGCTTATAATGACTGATGATAGATGGAGGACTAAGAAGGTTTTTATATCCGAAGTGGTAGGCAATAGGGGAAGAGGCAAACCCAAATGAAGATGGGTTGATGGAGTAAAGGAGCTATTAAGAGCAAAGGGGATTATTATGGATCAAGGAAATAAATTAACGCATGATAGGATCACATACAGAAGAGTAGTACATAAAAAATTCCGTTAAAGGTTGCAATTAATTGAACAACCTAGAACAATGCAAATAAGTGAACAGCATTCCCGATTTGCAACTGACACCACCCCGCAGTTATGTGGGAGACGGTGATATATATATATATATATATATATATATATATATGCTCAATATAAAATATATATATATATATATATATATATATATATATATATATATATATATATATATATATATATATATATATATTAAAAGACTGTTAAAGCTTAGATTTTCATTTAAGGTCGGTTTGAAATGCCAAATATACAAGGATTTTAACAACTGAAAATCAGGTTCCTCAGTTTGGGCTAATATTCCAAAATTCGTATCATGTATATGGTCGTTTTCCTGAAGAGAATGAGCATTTATAGCTGAATAGGGGGATGATGTAAATGGTCTAGAGTTCTAAATGAAATACCTTTATGCTCATCAATACGTATGGAAAGGCTTCGTATTGTCTTTCCTATGTAGGTGGCATCGCAGTCACTGCACTTGTAATGATATACTATTACTGATGAGCATAGAGGTAAAGGGAGTTTAACTTTAAATTTAAAATATTTCCCAATTTTGTTTTCCCTCGAAAATATAAATCTAAATTTAAACTGTGTAAAGTTTGTTTTTAAAGCCACGTCAATTTTACGTCGAATTTCGTAACTGATTTTCCCCAGTAAAGGCAACCTCATATACAAAATATCATTAGGAGCTGTTAATTTAGCCTGAGATTTGTCTTTAAATTTTGCTGAAAG
>JABUQX010027551.1:20000-27500 GCA_015478945.1 Trachelipus rathkii | reverse complement strand
GTTTCAAAGATCTTGGATATAATACAAGTGAGACCTATAGCGCAATAGTCAGAAGGATCAGAGCGGCTCCTTTTTTTCTGAATAGGTTGAACATGTGCGAGCTTCCAACACTGAGGTAAAGTGCTAGTATTGAGACATAGAGTATAGTTGAACGAGGGCGGGAATAGCACAGAGACACGAATCCCTCAAAACTTGGGAGGAATGCCATCTGGAGCCTGGCTATCTTTCATAGATTTCAGGGGCCAATGCACCCGATCAAATGTAATCACAGGCAAAGACATAGGACACCTGAGAGGAGGAGGAGGAAGAGAAATGCCAGAATCGTCTAGGGTTGAGTAAGACGAAAATATGAGGCCGAAGAGATTGGCCTTTTCAGATGGAGAATTAACAACAGAACCATCAGAGGAAAGGGAGATTTACAGAAGTTGCTAGAGATGTTTTTGACAAGAGGCCAGAAAGATTTGTCAGTAGGAGAACCAAGGAAGTTAGCGCACTTTCGTTTGATGAAAGCCGCTTTGCTCGTCGAAGAGTATCCCCTGCAACGATTTCTAGCTGAATGAAAATTGGCGAGTGATTGGAGAAGGATAATTTTTCCACCACCGTGCACGCACTGTCTCTAGCCTGAATGGCCAGAGAGCAAGCACGATTGAACCATGGTTTATGAGGAGAGAAAGATTTAGTTGAAGAAGGAATGAACTTCTCATCCCATCAACGATTACAGCTCCCTCCTTATCTTTTAAATATTTATACATCCATCATTATTCCTAACTGAGGTAGCCAATTTTTTATCATCTGCAAACTTGGAAACCTTACATTTAAGTCCCTGGTCTAAATATTTTATACATATATGAAGAACAACCACTGACCTAAGAAATTGTTACGGACCACAAACATGTCTCCTCATTTCTATTAATAAATACTTTTCATATTCATTAATTATTATTATTATTATTATTATTATTATTATTATTATTATTATTATTATTATTATTATTATTATTATTATTATTATTATTATTATTATTATTATTATTATTATTATTATTATTATTATTATTATTATTATTATTATTATTATTATTTTTACTATTTTGTGTTTGATCATTGGTATTATTATTATTATTCACTCTTCGCACACCTTAAGATTGGGAGTAAGGTGCGTAGCATGCATCGGAAAAGAAAAGCAGCAGAGAATATGACAAAAGTCGAAAAGCCCAGCCTTACCGCCCCCTCTGTACCATTAATTAGTGAGAACTCGTCGCAGTCAAAAATCCACCCTAGAGCTTCATGGGACCACGATGGACCCTCACTATGGTAGATCGTCAATGTAAGGGTTCATCCCTTGGCCCAGGTGGGCGACAACCATACAAAACCCCGCCATTCACTCCTGTTATACACTTTTCTTCTCGCCTCTATCAAACTCACATTTCTCTCCTTCAAATATTCGTTTACTGACTCAATCCACTTTTTCTTCGGTCTCCCAGCCGGTCGGTTCCCAACACACTCGCCAGAATACATCCGTTTAACCAACCGACTATCATTCATCCTTTCCACATGACCAAACCACCTCAACATACTTTCATCTATTCTCTCATTTACCCCTTTCTTCACACCACATAACTCTCTAATACGTTCATTCCTCATTTTATCAATTCTTCTCACACCTAGCACACCCCTAAGATTGTCCATCTGAACACATTGCACTTTAGATCTATACTTCTTATTCCAGGCCATAGTCTCACTACTATACGATAACACAGGTAACAACATACCCTCATGTAAGACCCTAGCACACTCAAGCCTTAGTCCCTTTACATTCACCACGATTCCCAGCCAGCACCAGCCACCTTCTGCCATTCACAACTTTTCCTACTACACTCTTTCATCATCCGTTCCCCTTCTCATCAACATATACCTAAATAAACTCAGACACTTGTTCCAACTGCTCACCATCTAACATAACTTCACGCTGAGGACTGTCCTCACTCACAACCATAACCTTACTCTTATCCACGTTTACTCTCCTTTTACACACCTTGCCAAATCTCTCTACCAATCCTCTCAAACTCTCTTCAGATTCGCCACACAAAACCAAATCATCCGCATATAATAGGTAGGGCACCCTCCACTTATCTCGCCATCTCCTTCATTCTAACACCATCTCCTGTCACCCACACCTCTAATTTTTTCATAACCCCATCCATATACAAATTGAATAACCAAGGAGACATAACACAACTCTGTCTCACTCGTCTATTAACCCTAAACCAATCACCATTGACATCATTTATTCTTACACACGCTTCACTATCGCCATACATACTTTTGATTCCATCCAGAAGCCTACCAACAACACCATATATCACTAACACCTGCAATAGAGCTTCCCTATTAACCCTATCATACGTCGGTTGCAAATCCATAAAACCTAAATACAATTTATTCTTCTTCTCCCTCATTTTCTCAATCATTTGTTTCAATGTAAAGATTTGATCCACACATCCTCTACCTACTAAACCCTTGTTCTTCACCAATCAGTCCTTCAGTCACTCGAAGCATTCTTTCAATCAAAATACCAGCATATACCTTCCTTACAACACTCAATAAACTTATTCCCTTATAATTTCTACAGTTCCCTTTATCTCCCTTACCCTTATATAAGGGTACTATTACTGCTCTCCTCCAATCCCTTGGAACTATACCCTCCATAAACGCTTTATTTCACAACTTCAAAATCCAATCCAATCACCATATCGCCTCGTTCTTGATCCCAATTTTATTATGATCAATACATCATGCAGATTTACCATTCTTCAACTTTCTCACTCTACCCATTACCTCCTCCTTGCCAATAACCTCATCCCCAAAATACCTATTCCTTCTTGCACCATCAAACCCACAGACATTCACTATCACCTCTTCATTACTGTTAGTATTATGCAGATTTTCGAAGTGTCCTTTCCACACTCCCCTCACATCCATTTCATTAGTTACAAAAGCACCATCCCCATTCATTATTCTAAGCAGGTTCCCCTTATTCTCATTCTTAACCTTCCTTCCAGAAGAGCTTCCTATTCCCTTGTAAGTCCCCATTCATCTCCTTCCAAACTGTTTATTTACCTCTTCTTTTCTCCTACGTACGCATGCACCTTTTAGTATTTCTTTTTTCCTCCTTACATAATTCCAAGCATCTTTCTTTTGAGACCACCATTTGCTTTTAGTATATTATTTTTATTATTATTATTATTATTATTATTATTATTATTATTATTATTATTATTATTATTATTATTATTATTATTATTATTATTATTATTATTATTATTATTATTATTATTATTATTATTATTATTATTATTATTATTATTATTATTATTTTTATTAAAATTATTATTATTATTATTATTATTATTATTATTATTATAATTATTTCGGAGGTTGAACCCCAGACCCCTCTCTACAGCCCTGCTATATATATATATATATATATATATATATATATAGCATATATATATATATATATATATATATATATATATATATATATATATATATATATAGAGAGAGAGGGAGAGAGAGAGAGAGAGAGAGAGAGAGAAATAATCGTCATCGTCATCGTCATCGGCATCGTCATCGTCAAAATTTACTATAATCGTCATCGTCATCGTCATCGGCAAAAATTTCATAATCGTCCCCCCCTAGTCCATATCTATATATATATATATATATATATATATATATATATATATATATATATATATATATATATATATATATATATATATATATATATATATATATATATATATATATATATATATGTATATATATATATATATATATATATATATATCTCCTGTGGCAGATGGTTCAACAATTAACAACTTTTTTGCTGAATGAATGCTTTCTTATATCAAAATGGCATGCTTTCTTCTTAATTTTCTTGTTATGCCCCCTGGTCTCCCGTCCGTGCTCTACTATGAAAAATTTATTGGTCTCCGTATTATCAATAGATGTAAAAAATTTGTAGACTTGTATCATGTCCCGTCTGAGAAATCGCCTTTTCTGAAAGCATTCCTAACTCTTCAGCCTCTCCTCTTAGCTCTTACCCTCAAACCCACAAATCATCCTTGTTGCTCTATTTTGCACCTCTAGTATATCTAAGTCTTTCTTTAAATAAGGGCCCAAACTTGTGCACAATACTCTTTATTATTTCTTTACTTAGCTATTATACAGTTTACTTATTACTTCTTTGCTCTTGTAAACAACTGCGATTTATTATTCCAAACATCTTATTAGCTTTATTATTTGCTTCAAACTGATTAGCTACTTTCAAATTACAGCTTATAATCACACCTAAATCTTTTCTTGGTCCACGGGTTCCAAGCTAATCATTCATATCGCAGTTAAAACTTTTATTTGAAACCTAGGTGCAGAACCTTACACTTTTTACTATAAAAATTCATTTGCCACTTATCTGCCCACCCAAGAAGTTTATCAAGATCATTTTGAATCTTTATACATCCTTCACATTTTTCCTAACTGAGGTGCCCACTTTGGTATCATCTGCAAACTTAGAAACCTTGCATTTAAGTCCATGGTCTAAATCACTTATATATATGAGGAACAATAGTAACCCCAGCTCTGAACCCTGTGGGACACCACTCTTCACTATTTCCCATGATGACTTATTGCCATTTAGTTGTACACACTGTTTTCTATTCCACAACTACTCTTTAATCCAACCAATTCTTGAACACACTTGACCTATGTTTTCACCACTAGTCCTTCTCTCTATAAATACACCATTTCTCTCCTATTGGTAAATCTGACCACAACCCTTATATCTCTTAATTTCAATACTTTCTCTCCAACAGCTTCATCCTTTGCCCTATGCGTTTTTCGGCCTTTGATCAGGCTGGTTGGGGGCCTTAGCACGTCGATTCTACGCTAGCTATAGTGGAATGACTGCTTTGACTCAGAAGACAACCGGCTTCTGCCGATAAGGTGGGAGCTTTAATCGTTGACAGGGATGAGCAGGTTCATTCCTTCTTCGACATAATCTTTCTCTCCTCATAATCCATGGTTTGATCGTGCTTGTTCTTTGGCCATTCAGGCTAGAGACAGCGCGTATCGGGAGTGGAAAAATTCTTGTTTTCCTATCACTCTCGCTAATTTTCACTCAGCTAGAAATCATTGCAGGGATACTCTTCGACGAGCAAAGCGGGCTTTCATCAAACGAAAGTGCGCTAACCTCCTTGGATCTCCTACTAACAAATCTTTCTGGCCTCTTGCCAAAAACATCTCTAACAATTTCTGTAAATCATCTTTTGCCCCTCTTATTCGATCTGATGGCTCTGTTGCTAACTCTCCAACTGAAAAGGCCAATCTCTTCGGCCTCCTATTTTCCCCTAACTCAACCTTGGACGATTCTGGCATTCCTCCTCCTTCTCCTTCTCCTTCTCCTCTCAGGTGTCCTATGTCTTTACCTGTGATTACATTTGATCGGGTACACGGGCTCACGAGATCTATGGTGCTGATAGGAAGGCGGGTCCGGATGGCATTCCTCCCCGAGTTTTGAGGGAATGTGCTTACGTGCTGACCCCGCCCCTCGTTCAACTATATTCTCTATGTCTCAATACCAGCACTTTCCCTCAGTGTTGGAAGCACGCACATGTCCAACCTATTCCGAAAAAGGAAGCCACTCTGATCCTTCTAACTATCGCCCTATAGCTCTCACTTGTATTCTATCTAAAGATCTTTGAAACACTTCTTAACTCTCACTTCTTGGGCCCTTTGATGGAATCTCATTCCCTTTCCGATCACCAGTACGGCTTTCAGCTCAAGGACTACTGGCGATATACTTTCCTATTTAACCGATTTATGGTTTTCGCTCTTAGGAACTACGGGGAGACTTGCGTGGTGGCGCTCGACATATCAAAGCATTTGACCGGGTATGGCACGCGTCACTGCTCTCCAAGCTCCCCTCCTTTGGGTTTCCTCCTTCTCTTTGCTTACTTATGTCAAGCTTTCTTTCAAGTCGCTCAATATCGGCTGTGGTTGATGGGCGACTTCTTCTTTTTCTGTCAATAGTGGTGTTCCTCAGGGTTCGTTCGGCTTTATCTCCTACTTTATTCTTACTTTTCATTAATGATCTTCTCACCTGCACATCTAACTAAACCACTCTCATATGCCGATGACTCGACCCTTCATTCTTCAACTCATTTCAATTCTGCTCCTTCTTTTACTTCTAGAATTGCCTCTCGTCTTAATCTTTCCGATTCTATTCTCGCTGATCTAATTAAATTTCCATTGGTCATCTCGAACAGGTAAAATTCAATTCTTTAAAAACCAAACTTCTGCAAATCTAAACTGCCTTCCTAGCTTTCCTATATCTTTCGACTGTTCTCTCGTCTCTCCTGTTTACAATATAAACATCCTTGGCCTTAACATAAACAAAAAATCTTGGAAACCTCACATCACAACGGTTGCTAGGGCGGCTTCAAAGAAACTGGGAGTTCTGTTTAGACTGTGAGACTTTTTTTCCTCTTCTCAGTTACTCCAGCTATACAAGGGTCTCATCCGCCCTTGTATGGGGGCTCTGGTTTCACCCGGCTTTTGGACAGGGTCGAGTCAAAAGCCAAAAGGCTTATAAATTGTCCTGTACTTTCCAGTTCATTTGACCCTCTATCTTTGCGGCGCCATGTTGGTACTTTATCTCTTTTCTATAGGTACCACAGCGGCAGGTACTCGAGGGAACTTACCACCCGTGTACCACCACCCTCGTAGCACAAGGGGTGCTGTGTCGGCACATGAGTTTTGTGTTGATATTAGTAACTAAAGACTTGTTCGCTGCGGTGCTTCCTTCTTTCCTGCCACCTCTGTTCTGTGGAATTCTCTTCCATCTTCTGTGTTCCCTGCTGAATTTAATCTCCCTCACTTTAAAGCCTGCGTCTGTGCTCATCTGCGTAATTTGCGCTAGCAGATGAAACTTTGGTGTGCAACACCCCCTCCCTGAATAGGGCTCTGCCCGTGAGTGGTGGTGACAACTAAAAAAAAAAAAAAATGTACCACTCCACCTATACCACATTCAATAAACTACTTTATTATAACGTTTTGTAGGAAAAGATTAAAATTAATATATATATATATATATATATATATATATATATATATATATATATATAACTATATATATTTCTCTATATATATATATATATATATATATATATATATATATATATATATATATATATATATATATATATATATATATCCTTCTTCATATATATATGGGAGAGAGAAGAGCGGCCGAAACAGTTTTTTTAAATTAGAATTGGAAAGGAATAAAAATAAAAAAAAACAGCAAAAAAATCAAATTCATATTAAATTTCAATAATAATAATAATAATAATAATAATAATAATAATAATAATAATAATAATAATAATAATAATAATAATAATAATAATAATAATAATAATAATAATAATAATAATA
>JABUQX010027551.1:0-15000 GCA_015478945.1 Trachelipus rathkii | reverse complement strand
AAATGGAGGAATATGTTTAACCAGTTTAGACGTAAGAATATGTCGTTCAGGAGTCCAGCTTCTGATGCAATAAATATCTGAACACAAGATCTTGCTATCAAGTTTGAAAAACACTGAAAGCTACTCATTTAATGACTCCATTCTTGATATTACGTTTTCTCGCGACAACCAGTGAACCTTGGCATGAAAAAGTAACACTTGTTTATAATTTCTAAACTCTTATTGTAAATGGAACAATTGTGTATTTAGGGCATTTATTTTGGGGCATCTACCATGTACACGACGTCATCAAATACTAATTTCAAATCAGATTGGAGAGATTTAGAGGCTAAAACATATCTATGAAGCATACAATAAAGACGCCTTGTTTAAGGATTCGACTCATTCACTTTATCGGAAAACTATCTTGTGCTTCATTAGTTGTACAAGCACGTACAAAACTTCAAGATACTCCTTAGTCTCTAACCATCTTAAGAATTCATTGAAAATATCTTCAACTATTGTAGGCAGTACGCGGACTTTTATATATATATATATATATATATATATATATATAAGTATATATATAATATATTATATATATAATATATTTATATAATTATATATATTTTACTATTTTTAAATTTTTAAAAAATAATTTATTATTTAAAAAATGTATTCATTGTTTTTTTATATATATTACTATATTTATATATATGCAACTATTTGTTTATTTTTTATTTAAATAGGATAGATTAGCAAGGTCTATAAAACTAACACTTATTATGCAACTTCGATTGCAAGTCAAAAGGTCTTGTAAACAACTACTGCTGATATGATTAAAATATTTCATTATAATAGAAAATTTTATCTGACTACGTAATTGAAACATTACACACCTTCCTGACACATAAAAATTCAATTACAATACAAAATACAATTTACACAAAGTAAATATAACTTTCAGTAATTCAAAGAAAGAAGACCACAATTTTATAAAATAAGTATGCAAGACTTAGATAAGAGAAAACTACCAAGGTATGAAACCAGTTATGCCATTTTTATCCATCAAACGTTTCTCGAAAGCAAGTGAGTGATGGCATAGCAAGCAGCACATATTCATTTCAAATTGCAGATTACTTCAAGCATTTATCTGATTTAGATAAGATTGTCAGTAGTCATATGAGTACCCCTGTAAAGTAGAGATGGGTAAAACTGCTGTTCACTCAGAGTCATGATTCACCAAAGGTATGAAAAGAAACTAGATGAGGTATCCCATAATGTTTCTTTTAGTTTTAACCCCTTTAAGGTTAAACAGACAAATGGGCACATCAAATGAAAGATGCCAGATTCACCAGCAATGTAAAAATATTTCTGGAGTCACTCGGTTTCTGCGAATTCTCAATTTTTTTCTCCTGATTTGACCTTTTATTCGTTTGTTAAAAAATTATTGTAGTTGAATATTTATATATATATCATATATACGTATATAATAATAGTATACTAGTATATATATATATATATATTATATAATAAATATATAAATATAATATAGATATATATTACTAAAGATGTGTTTGCATAAGCTTAACTTTCTTTGGGTTTTATCTGTCTTCTCTTTTATCAACTGCCCCACCAAAGTCTTCAAACCTGCTAAGATTTCCTTTTTTGATCTTTTCTTCTCTTTCCAAAGCTGCAGATTAAGGGAGAATGACCTTAGCTTGCCAATGAAATGGAGGAATATGTTTAACCAGTTTAGACGTAAGAATATGTCGTTCAGGAGTCCAGCTTCTGATGCAATAAATATCTGAACACAAGATCTTGCTATCAAGTTTGAAAAACACTGAAAGCTACTCATTTAATGACTCCATTCTTGATATTACGTTTTCTCGCGACAACCAGTGAACCTTGGCATGAAAAAGTAACACTTGTTTATAATTTCTAAACTCTTATTGTAAATGGAACAATTGTGTATTTAGGGCATTTATTTTGGGGCATCTACCATGTACACGACGTCATCAAATACTAATTTCAAATCAGATTGGAGAGATTTAGAGGCTAAAACATATCTATGAAGCATACAATAAAGACGCCTTGTTTAAGGATTCGACTCATTCACTTTATCGGAAAACTATCTTGTGCTTCATTAGTTGTACAAGCACGTACAAAACTTCAAGATACTCCTTAGTCTCTCACCTCTTGCAAGAATTCATGTGGACAAATATTCTTCAACTTTATTGTAGGGCAGTACGCGGACTTTTTATATAATATTATTCATAATATATTATATATAGTTATATATATAATATACTAATTAACTATTATATATAATAATTATATATACTATATATATCATATTAGTATATACGTTGCCACTCAGGCAATACGTCTCCGTGTGTGGATCTCGTCTTTATCTACGATCAGTTCATATAAGTGGTACTGGAAAAAAGTGCTGCCATCTGTCGGTCTATCCCGGATATATATATATATATATATATATATATATGCAACTATCATGTCATCGCGTGAATAAAACAGTTCTAGGTCTAAAAATAACACTTTTATTATGCAACTTCGATTGCAAGTCAAAAGGTCTTGTAAACAACTACTGCTGATATGATTAAAATATTTCATTATAATAGAAAATTTTATCTGACTACGTAATTGAAACATTACACACCTTCCTGACACATAAAAATTCAATTACAATACAAAATACAATTTACACAAAGTAAATATAACTTTCAGTAATTCAAAGAAAGAAGACCACAATTTTATAAAATAAGTATGCAAGACTTAGATAAGAGAAAACTACCAAGGTATGAAACCAGTTATGCCATTTTTATCCATCAAACGTTTCTCGAAAGCAAGTGAGTGATGGCATAGCAAGCAGCACATATTCATTTCAAATTGCAGATTACTTCAAGCATTTATCTGATTTAGATAAGATTGTCAGTAGTCATATGAGTACCCCTGTAAAGTAGAGATGGGTAAAACTGCTGTTCACCAGAGTGCCATGATTCACCAAAAGGTATGAAAAAAGAAAAACTAGATTGAGGTATCCCTATATATGTTCTTTTATTTTAACCCCTTTAAGGTTAAACAGACAAATGGGCACATCAAATGAAAGATGCCAGATTCACCAGCAATGTAAAAATATTTCTGGCATCACTGGTTTTGCGAATCTGGCATCTTTTCCTATGATGTGTATATTCGTTTGTTTAAAATTATTGTAGTTGAATATATATATATATATATATATATAATATATATATATTATTATATCGCAGATCTATCTTTTGGAGGTGTCTGGTTTTAGTATATATATATATATATATATATATATTACTATATATATATATATATAATATATAATATATATATATTGATCGGGGACATGGGCTCCTGAGATCTATGACCGGTTACAAAATTTGCTTTCTGTGATGATGTTAGAAGTTAAAATAATGTGAAATTGAATGTTAAAAGTATACTAAATTATTAAAATTTTATATAAAATTAAAAAAAGAAGCTTTTTTTCACCGTTCATCATAAAATTCAAGAAAAACAACCACATTAATAAAGCTATAATAATAATCTTTGAAATTCTTTTAGAAATTCTCGCCCCTACTCTGATCTTAAGAAGAAAAATTGTATGCTACGACGGACGAATGACGTCATTTTTATAGTTCAACGTTATAAGGAACGGGGTTAGTCTGTCTTAACCATAAGTCGAAAATATATTGAAACCTTTCGTTCTCCCTTCCCGTAAATATGCTACGAAATGTGTGAAATGTACGGACAAGTTGGTGGAGGCTTGTGCCCTTGCGACAGTTCTGATTTAAATCTTTTGTATCGAAATTGTGTCTGGATTATTGCCTGATACTGAATATTAATTTATATACTTTATTTAAGTGGTATTAGCATCATATACATAAAATAATTGAAACAATGCATAATGGAGTGAAGTAATGTAGATTTTATATTAAAGAAAAAAGGGGCATCTATAAAACTAACAGCTTTATTTTATAAAAATCGGTTAGCCCTAGAAAATTACCCAATCGGAATGTGCTTTAAAATTGAGTCTATTTGGTGGTAAATATAATAAAAATGTCTTGTTCCATATTCAAATAAATAATACGAATTATAATTAATAAAATATGTTTGGGTTAGCCCTATATATATATATATATATATATTAAAAATATAATATATATATATATTATATATATATATATATTATATATTTATATACTATATATATATAATTACTATATAATATTATATATATATAATGATATTATATATATATATATTATATATATATACGGCCTACCAAGTGTATTCTTCCAGGTTACACCACTGATATATTATAATCTTGCTCTTAGTTATGCAGCCAGTTTGATAATTCTATACTGTAAAGTGAACCCTTTCTAAACTATATTATATAATATATATATATATATATATATATATATTATAGATAATAGATAGTATATAAATATATTAGATAGTTAATATATATTATATATTATATCATAATTATATTATATACTATATCTATAATATACTATATATATATATATACTATATTATATTATATATATGTTATTCTGCCACCCATATACATATATACATATCTATTGGCATGAATTACGAACACATTTCATAAAAATAGTCAAATAAAATCTTGTGTAGAGTCCAATTTAAACTATAAAAAGAGCTTCACACCTTTAAAATTTAAAAAAAAAAAAAAAAAAGAGTTTTAAGAAATCATGTAAACTAAACGTAAATCTACGTAACTTACTTAACGATCATAATCTCTACTTAACGTATTATATTTTTATATTTACAATTTATTTCACTTTGCATCACTGTTTTTGTTTTTTAAAAAATAAAAAATTTATGGATTCTCTCACTATGCGCGCTTCTATGTACATTTGTTCGAAAAACCTGTAGTTATAAAAAAAATGACAAGGCTAATTGAGGACAGATAATGGACAAGAACCATATATATATATATTATATATATATATTTATATATACTAATATATATATATTATTATAAATAGAATATAGTAATATATATTATAAATATATATATATATATATATACTATATTATATAGAGAGAAGAGAGAGATTAGAGAAGAGAGAGAGAGAGGAAGAGAGAAGAGAGAGAGCTGCATTTGGCAGATGATATAAGAATTCTTGAGAACTTCTTTTCTGGATTTTTGTACTGGAATACTTTCAAACAGAATTTATGATCATGCAGAGACTAACAGAATAATAAATGAAGAACAAAACTAAAGATTAATTATTAATTAACAAAATGATAAAGGAAAACAATAGGCAAACACGAAAACATCTCAGTATGGCTTGCATTGATTATCAGAAGGGTTATGAGTGTTCGCTATAGTCGAGTAAAAAGGAAGCCTTAAAAATATATAGAACAAATCACTATTTCAAAATCTTAACACAAGCGATACCATATTTTATAATAGTATAAATATATATTATATATATATATAATATATGTATATATATATATTATATATAATATATATATATATATATATTATATAATAATAATATATACTATATATATATATATATATAGTTATATATTATAATATTATATATTATATATATATATATATATATATTTATATATATATATAGTATATATATTAAAATATAATATATATAAATATATATATATATATATATATATATATATATATATATATAATACTATATTATATATATATAAGTATATATATATATATATATATATATAATTAGGCGGAAAAAACGTTTTCTTCGAGATAAAAACAAAAATCAACGTTTTTCACTAAAATAAAAAACATGGTTTTATTGTTTTTCGTTTTTTTTTTTTAATCCTTAAAAATTTCAATATTTAAGTTTTCTTTTATTGTATAGTTGTTTACATCCCATCTACATTAATGTTCTTATAAGTTTTTGAGCCAAATATTTATCAGTAAGCACTCAAACCAACAATTTGGTTGGGCGCCACGTACATATATTCAACTTCGTTTTTATCAAATTTTGGGTATTTTAAATTAAATATATATATATATTATATATATATATATAGTATATAAATATTATATATATAATATATATATATAGTATATATATATATATATATTATATACTATATATATATTATATATATATATATATATATATATATATATATGTTGATTTGCTCGCATTGATTGAAACAAATATAAAAGGAAAAGGTGAAGATGAGTGGTGTGGTGTGAATTGTGTATGTGTGCTGGAGTGGAGAGGAATAAATAGGGGGAGAGAAGGAGTTGTGATTTTGCTGAGTGATATGTGGTACAGAGCTATAGTGGATTTTGTTTATATGAGTACTAGAATTTCATTGGTTAAATATAAGTTTGAAAATATAAAGGTGTATGTGGTTGTAGCATATGCTCCATCTGAGGGTGATGTTGAGGAGAGTGTGACTTTCTGGGATAATCTGAATGGTGTTTTGGATGGGGTGAATAGAAACTTCAGATTGTTTATGTTGAGCGATCTAAATAGTTGGATAAGTGATCTGAAAAAAGATGGTACAACAGGTAAATTAGGGGTGACGGGAGGAAATGAGAATGGTAGGAGGGTAATTGATTTCTGTGAGGAAAGATATATGTGTGCAAGTAATACTTTCTTCAGACGCAAGAGTATTCATAACTCATAAGTATACCAGGGTTGGTGTAAGTAGAGATGGTATCGAAGTGAAAAGTATGACTGATTTTGTGTTGGTGAAGCACAAGATGTTGAAGTATGTGATGGATGATAAATCAGTGAGGGGGTTGGGGATGGGATTATCAGATCTTTATATTGCTTAATGTAAAATTAAGTTAGTGGAGGCGTGGATGGTAAGGGAGGAAGTGGGAAGAATTAAGAGGGAGAAGTTAAGTGAACAAGGTAAAGAGGAAAAGTACTTAAGAGCGCTTGCAAATAAATCATTTGAACGTAAACAAGATGAAACTGAACAAATCTGGACACAAATGCAGAAAGACTTTGTTAGTTGTTCAAGAGAAGTATGTTGATTTGTTACAGTAGGAAGTAAGAATGTCAACAGTAAAAAAGTAAGAAAGAGGCGTAGTTGAATGTGCTAAAAGGACATGATGAGGTATCAAAAGAAAGATGTTTGGAATTATATAAGGAGGAAAAAGGAAGACTAAAAGTTGCATACGTAGGAGGAAAAATGATGTAAATGAGTTTGGAAGAAGTATAAATGGGGACTTACAAAGGAATAGGAAGCTTCTGGAAGGAAGCACGAAAGGTGAAGAATGAGAGGTAAGGGGAATCTGCATAGAATAATGAATAGGGATGGTGCTTTCGTAACTGATGAAATGGATGTGAGGACAGTGTGGAGGGAACATTTCGAAAATCTGCATAACATTGGCAATAATGAAGATTCAATAATGAATGTATGGGTTTTCGGATGCAAGAAGAAATTGGTATTTTAGGGATTAGGTACTTAGTAGGGAGGAGGTAAATGGTAAGGTGAGAAAGTTGAAGAATGGTGAATCTTCAGGCATAGAATTACTGCTGAAATGATTAAGAATGGAGGTAAGATGGTGATTGAATGGATTTGTAAGTTGTGTAACAAAGCGTTTATGGAGGGTATAGTTCCGAGAGATTGTAGGAGAGCAGTATAAGGGTAAGGGGGATAAGGGGAACTGTAGGAACTATAGGGGAATTACTTTATTGAGCGTTGTAGGAAATATATATGCTGGTGTTTTTTTTGAAAGAGTACGTCGAGCTGGTACTTTGGTGAAAAGAGTACGTCGAGTGACTAAAGAACTGATTGGTGAAGAGTAAGGTGCATTTAGAAGTGGTAGAGGATATGTGGATCAAATTTTTAAATTTAAATAAATGATTGAGAAAATGAGGGAGAAGAAGAATAAATTGTATTTAGGTTTTATGGATTTGCAACAGGCATATGGCAGGATTAATAGGGAAGCCCTGTAACAGGCGTTAGTGATATATGGTGTTGGTGGTAGGCTTTTGAATGGAATCAAAAGTATGTATGACGAAGATTAAAGCTTTGTGTTAAGAGTTATAAAGCAAGATTTATAACACGCGGAATGAGCGCATGGATGTGTTATATCTCCTTGGTTATTTGATTTGTCTATGGATGGGGTTATGAAAGAATTAGGGAAAGGTATTAGAATAATAAAGAATTTAAAGGAGTGGATGGTGCTCTGCTTATTGTATGCGAATGATTTGTTTTTGCGTGGTGAATCTGAAGAGAGCTTGAGAGGATTGGTAGATGGTAATGATAGATTGGTAGTGTTTGTAAAAGAGGGATTTGAAAGTAAGTGTAGATAAAAGCAAGGTTATGGTAGTGAGTGAGGAGAGTCCGCGGTGTTAAGTCATGTTAGAATATGAGTAACTGGAACAAGTATGTGAGCTTAAATATTTAGGATATATGTTGGATTAAGAGGGAACGGATAATGCAGAATTTAGTAGGAAAGTTGTGAATGGTAGGTGCAATTAAATCCTTGGTGGATGTGAAGGGACTAAGTCTTGAGTGCGCTAGGGTTTTGCATAAGGGTGTGTCGTTACCTTGTGCTAATGTGTACTTAGATAGTGAAACTTAGGGTATGGAATAGGAGGTATAGACCTAGGTGCGCAATCTGTTCGATGGGCAAATTTGGGCGTTGCTAGGTGTGAGAAGAATGAGAAGAATTGATGAACGCATTAGGTAGTTGTTTTGGTGTGAAGAAAGCTCAAAGAGAGAATAAGAGATATCATTAAGATTGTTGGGCATATGGAAAGGAAGCGATGATGTCGAGGGTTGGATTAAAGCGGATGTATATTGGTAAGTGTTCTGGGAATCGACAGGGTGGAAGACCGAAGAAAAAGTTGATGGAGTCAGTAAGGGAATGCTTAAAGGAGATGAATGTGCGTTTGGCTGAGACGAAAGAAAGGTGCATAACAGGAGTGAAGCAGGGTTTTGTGAAGAGGTATTGGTGTGGCTGTTGCTCAATTGATAGGGCATGAAACCTTCACATTGACGATGATACCACAGTGTAGTGTCCATCTGGCATTTCTCGTGAAACCTCTTGGCGTGGATTTTTCTGACTGCGACGAGTTCTTACTTGGGGGTATAAAGGGAACGGTTAAAGGGGGGGGTGATCTTTTGTTCGGTTTTCGTCGTTAATGCTGATTACACTACTTATCTCTGTTTCTCTCTGTGTGCTACGCCACTCTACACCCCAATCTGGGTGATAGAAGGTAGATGATATATATATATTATATATATATATACAAATATATATATATATATGATATATATATATATATATATAGTTTATTATAATATATATATAATTATATATATATATATATAATTATACAGTTATCTGGACGCTACCTGAGCACCCTTTATCTATTGTTTTTATATATAGTACTCACTTGAAAACATTATTATTCATTGAAAACGTAAAAACATAACTTTTGCATAGTGTGTTGTATTTGTTTTTTGTTTTTTAAAATAATTCACACACACGACACCATTCACACACAATAGAAACCCCACACCTGAGCAAATCTACCATCCTACACACACACACAACCATATATATATATAGTATTATATTAATTAATATTAGTATATTATAGTATAATATATATATCTAATATAGTATATATATATTTATATATATCTTCATTATAGGTATATATACTATAATATACATATATTATATATTTTATAACTAAGTACTATTTATCTGATATCATTGTTACCTATATATACTATATATAAATATATATATTATTATAAAACTATGTATATATAGGTTGTTATATTGTGCTAATTTAATTAGTTTAAGAATAATTTAATTTGAAATTTAAACCATTAATATTATAAATAGTATATAATATATATATTATATATATATGAATAATTAGCAAACTACAGTTTTACTTATTTTTTCTCTTGTTTATATTATAATATCTATATAATTATATTATTATAGATATATATTATTATTATATATATATACTATATTATATTTATATACTACTATATATATATATATATACTATAATATATAATATACACGGTATATATATATATATATATATATCTATTATATAATATATATATATTTATACTATATATAATATATATATGATATATATATATAATACCTTATATTAATTTTTCTCTTTATATAATATATATATCTTAACCGCGCTCCCGAGAAAGGCTCATGAGTCTGTCAAGTGAAATGCTCTAGAAAACAGGCTATTTCTAATAGTAAGCAAGATCCTTCTTGCCACCCCGGTTTTCTAGACCCTTTCATGTGAAACTCCCATCTCTGATTACAGATTTTGGATATTTATTATTGAAAGAGTCATCAGTATATTATCATATATTATAGTATATATATTTATATATACTTATATAATAGATATAGTATAATAATATATTATAATATAATATACCATATAATTATTATATTATAGATATATATATAAATACTAGATATTAATTACTACATTGTTATTTTATTACCTTATTATTTTTTATGTATATATATATATAGTATATATATGATATATATATTTTATATATTATATATATATTATTAATAATATATATATATAAATATAATATAATATAAATATAATTAAATATAATAATATAAAAATTTTAATATATATATATATATATATATATATATATAAGGTTGGTTCATTAACTACATTATATATTTATTTTTTTCACTTCTCACCCATTTCAAATTATACTACATGTTACAAGTAATTATTTGTTTAAAATTTTATTCTTCTAAAATAAAATTATTTATATGGGCTCCAGTTGCCAGTGGGTTATCGATAAAGTTTTAGACTAAATGAACCTATTCAACTGATTATACATACACCACATATATATTCATTATATACTATATATATAATAATTATATATATATATATATATATATAATATATAGATATAATATATATTAATCTATATCTATATATATATATTATAATATGATATATATACAATATGTATATATAGATATATATAAAATCTATAATATCTATAACAACTCCCAGGAAGAGCTTTGGCCTTGTCAGTTTTGGTCCAGCGCCTTCTCCTTCTGGTCCGAACACTTCTTCTAACCGCTTTAGAACGACTCAGAAACTTCATTTTTCTCAGCGCTAATGGTTTGGACGCCAGTCCTTGAGTTAAAAACTCTCAGGTAGGGTTTCGCCCTTTCAGTTAGAACTAGCATTTTCTCCCATTAGGCTTCAAAAACTCGTTCCCTAGAAGCTCTCCAGAGGATCTGGCTAGGCGCATAAGATACCAACGCTGGACAAGAGTTAATTCAAGACAAAAAGGAAAGGACATGGGTTGCTAGCCGCGTGTCTCCCTCACTATCTGCCTATTACTTAGTACTTATATATATTATATTAATAAATTAAAAAATAATAATATAAAAGAAATGAAATTTGTTACACATTTTATTAATAATTTATCTATATTATAGAGTATATATTAAACTTAATTATTTATATACGTGTTTATTTTCTCAGTGTTTATTCAAGGCTTTAATTTTTGTTCTCCAACTTGTCAGCTTCGATGTATTATTTCGAAATGTCTGAAACTCATTTGAGCTAGGTTATTTCAGTGTATTTAATACGGCTACTATTCAGTAACCAATTATTCTATAGGGGTGTAGAATTCCCTGTTATTAAACACTTACTTTGGTATATGTTTCTTTCGTTTCTAACACATACCTATAGATAAGCTTATAGTTTGATACTTTTGGAAATCTTAATCAATTGTTTTTTATAATTTATTTTATAGGAAAAATATCTATATGACCTTTAAAACTCTTGTCTCTGAAAATTAATAAATAACGTAGAATCTGACGAGGTTGTGACTTCAGAATATCCTTGAAGGCATCCTTTACGAATAACGGTGGTCCATTAGTTAGGCTAATAACGATATTATATACAATGACGGAGACAATGTTTGATTATGCATTCTGATAAACAGTAGGTATACAATTCTTTAATATTATAACCATCTGATATATTAATAACAGATTTATTATGACTTAATTTCCATAGGAAATTTTTTTTGTGTAAAATAAGCAAAAGCCAATTTAACTGGAAAAAAGGGAAAAGTGTGTCTGTGTGAACAGGGAAATCGGATAGCGGATGTTTTGAAATATTCACAACTGAGGATAACCAATACATGTTCTTTAACTTGTTTTTAACTATTCGAAAGTTGATCATTATAATACTTAAATTTTAAAACCTGAAAATTATATATATTTTAGTATCTATAATACATTTCATCTACAAGTTATTGAAACACTGAAAAAATTTACAGGGGAAGCAGCTGCATATGATTTCAGCCCATCATTCAAGCGGTAGTGTCATCACATCATACCTTCACCTTCGGACGAAGAGGTGACTTTGAGAAAACCTTAGACATTCAGTCATTCGAACAGAAAGTAGGTAGGAGAAGCATACCACCAAAACATAATTACCGGAAAAATTGTTGCTGCTTTCGATAAATGTAAGGTAAGGGAAAGGGATGCTGTTTATATTTTATCAGCAATAGCGGAGGCCTTTGGACATGACGTTCATTCCTTATCCATAAGTCGCTCAACGATACAACGGTGTAGTCAAACTTTACACAAGAAAATAGCAGAGAAACTGACGTATCATTTACAAAATTTGGATTTTAATGCCACTGTAGTTCACTGGGATAGGAAACTATTACCCAATTTAACAGGCAATGAAAAAGAGGATAGACTAGCAATAATTATTACAAGCGGAGATGCAGAACAGTTTAGGCATTCCAGTCATAAACAATTCTTCAGATAGAGAACAAGCAACTGCAGTTTATCAATTACTTTTAGAATGGGTTATGTCAGATAAAATAAAGGCCCTGTGTTGCGATACTAATCTTTCAAACTTAGGTAGAGTAAATGGTGCCAGCGTTTTATTAGAACAAATGTTAGGAACAGATTTATTATATTTACCATGCAGGCACCATATTTGTGAATGAATTTTAAAGAATGCTTTTGATACAATGATGCCTTCTTCTAGTGATTCTGATATTCAGTTTTTAAGAGCTTTAAAGAATCTTAGCATAAAATCAACCAAATAAATCTTAAATCTGCGATGGAAATCAAGCCCGAAGCTTGAGATATTCTTCACTTTATAGATCAGGTAATGCAAACACAATTGTCTCGCAATGACTATAAAGAGCTATTAGTTCTTGGCCAATTATTTCTTGAAATAATAGTTTCAGAACTTAATGTTAGAGCTCCTGGAGCATTCCATCAGTGAACAAAATTGAGTTCATTACATTTTCAGATATTGAAAGAATATTTTCGTATACATGGGATGAATTACGTCAAGGTCAAGAGAGAGAACTAGCGTTCTGAGTGCACTATGTCTATTTAGTGAGACTGAAATTTTATGTTTAAGCCTGGTTTACAACAAACACCCTATACACACAAAGCTCCAAATCACGATCTTTTTTTCGTTAAAAATCTAGTTCTTTACAAAAATATAAATAAGAAATGATAAATAATGTTACGAAAACACTACATGTAAAAATATAAGAGATAGTGACATTTGTCTGCTAGGTAAATAGATATACAAGTGACTTAAAAATGAAAAACTGTGTTCTAAAGAAATTGTGTTTTGTGGGCGTGAAGGGACGCCCAAATGAAAAGAAATGTTTACGTTAAGCCAATGGGAACAATTATATCCTTCTACGTCATGTAAACTGAACGTTTAAGATTGACGGGAAATCCTACATGGTTTCTTTATTAGAATTTTCTCGAAGGACAGATAAGTAGTTCTAGAAACAAAATTAAGTTCTTAGCTAAATAGAAAAAGAAAAAAATAGAGAAAGGTTTTACGTTCCAGCGAGATATTAATTTAAATTCATAAAATTCAGTGAGATATAAAATAAAAGGTTTATAAAATATTTGAGGAAAGGGGGAAAGGATACAAATGGTACCTATAAAAAGACACATTTATTATTATTATTTGTATTTTCGAAAAATGGAATATTTTCGAAGATGTCTAGATTTCTAGCTAGCTATTATAGATATATATATATTACCTTCCTTCTATATATATAATAATATATATATATATTATATTATATTAAATATACTATAATATATATGTATAATATAAATTATATTATATATATATGTAATATATATATAGTTATATATATAATATATATATTATATATATGATATATATATATATATATAATATATATATTACTTAACTTAAGTATATTTATATATATATATATTATGTATATTATATAAATATATTATATATTATATATATATATTTATATAATATAATACCATATTATATATATATTAATAGTATATATCTATATATATACATATATAGATATTAATATTATATATATATATATATATATTACCTAATAATATATATACTATTATTACTATATTATATATATATATATATATTATGTCGTTCACCGATGAATGAATGAAAGCTTTTATGCTTTTATGAATTAATGTGCTTTCAAGTCCAAAATGATATTTGTTCGTTAAAAGCAAGTACTTGAAAAAATTATCCCGATTTTGTATTTTATTCACATTTTTTATTTTATGCCTATAACAGCTATTATTAATTAAAGGAACCGTGCTACTTTGTTTATTTCGTTGTCATAACCTTAAAACTTTTAAAAAATGATTACCTATATTTTTAAAAAGCCAATATTTTTTTATGGAAAAAATGCATTTGACATATTTTTAATTATTATTTATTATTATTATTATTATGTATTATTATTATCTATTAATATAATTTATTATTAATTCATATTATTATATTATTATTATTATTATTATTATATTATATTATTATTATTATTATTATTATTATTATTTAATTACAACTGCAAAGTCTATAGAGCTGAAATCGCTGCGAAAGACTA
>JABUQX010027550.1:22500-38374 GCA_015478945.1 Trachelipus rathkii | reverse complement strand
AAGGTTCCTGTTTATTTATTTATTTATTTATTTATTTTTTTATTTATTATTATTATTATTATTTTATTATTATTATTATTATTATTATTATTATTATATTATTATTATATTATTATTATTTATTATCATAGTTGTGGTAATTGTGCTTTTGTTTTAATTAACTTCCATTTTTAATAAATTAAAATTTTATTCTACTTTCTGTTTAATTTCACAGATACATTTTAGAATTATATCAAAGAAAGTATGAGGATATAAGTTCCGCCGGTTCGTCCGTACTCGGGACACTGCTTGAGAGTTCGACCTAACAAATGAATGAATTATTTTAAACAAGAATTAAATTATAAATTTAAATTTTTAAATAGATTTCATATTATATTTAATTAAGGGACAAAACGTATAAAACAATCAGGAAATTACTATAGATATATTTTTATTATTATTATTATATTATTATTATTATTTATTATTATTATATGTATTTTATATTATATTATTATTATTATTTTGTGATTTTCGTTTAATAATTAGCAATATTAATAAATAATAAAATTTTAAAATACAAATACTAACTACTAATATATAATTAAATAATAATATAATACATATAATATAATAATAATAATTCATAATAGTTATTAAATTGTTGTTATACTTCTCTTCTCTCTCTCTTCTCCTTCTTCTCTCTTCTCTCGTCTCATCCTTTCTCTCATCGCTCGTCTCTCTCTAATACATAATTTTGGCATTAGGAAATTTTACAATCGTATTAATAAAATAGCAAACGTATTGATTATTTTGAAGGCCACATAATGAGTAATCTGTCGATAAATTGATGAAATGCCGCTAAAGTTAAAAGAACTGGCCTTTAAAATAGTTACGAAAAGACGCAGATTTGTAGAAAAAGATAGTAAATATAATAATAGTATATATATATATATATATAATATATATATATCTAATATATATATAAATATATATATATAATATGATAATATAATTATATAGAGTAGTTCATTTCTATTAACGTTAAAGGATGTGTTAGGAAACACTTTTCATATTTGGTTATACTTTTCTGTCACTATAGTTATTTGGATATATATGCTCTGTTGTTTTTTTACAATCTTTTCTTCTATAAAATAACATTATAAAATAATCTTTTTATTTTTGTAATTTTGCACATTTTAATAGTTTTTATAAGTAAACTAAGTTATAGATAGATAGAAACTATAGATAGTCTATAATAGTAACATGTATTAAACATAGTATCAGACTCTTAGGATATCTCTCTAGATTAATACGTTCGGCTACAACTTCTCGTCTAGACCACCTTGTATATACTATATAGAGATTATAATAGATCAAAAGAGTACATGGAGATTAGATATAAATTGTAAGGCCGGAGTAGGGTAGGAAACGAGTGTTGGTTTGATTTACTGTTCTGATGTAAATATAGTGTCTTGTAACTACTATAGTAATTATGATATAATATTACATATTATTAATCTATTGAAGAAGTTATTATATTTATTATAGTGTCATTTGTATTATTGGCAACTTTGTGGTTAATGTATTATGTGATGTTGATATTTTGGGTGAGTTTGGTTTAATTTTTTACTTAGTTGGATGAGTTATTCGCACTCATATATTATTTAGAATATGGTGGGTGTTTTCTCAGGACAGAGTAATTTGAATGTAGTTTGAATGTCGCGGATAGAGTGATTCTCATTGTTATTTTTTGGAAAGATTTAAACTTACCATTCTTATAGCTCACCCTGGATAAATTGTATTTTAAATAGCTTTGATTTGATAGGGCGATTGTTTTTGATTAACAGCGATGCGTATGTAGGACGTTGACAGTGGTATGATTAGTGATCGCTTAGTGAGTGTTGATTGTGTTTAGATTTGTAGAACAGTATTGATCTCTTAAGAGCATGTAAGTGTAAATAGGATTAAGATCCATGTATACTAGCAATAAGATCTAAAAGTATTTTATTTTGTTACATGTATATGGCGATCCGGTTTTCTTATTATTGCTTGTTCCTTTATTTTCGAGTCTATCCTACTCTAACACCTACATGTTCTTTTTTTAATTTTATTTACGAAAGCTGAGAGTCGAATTAAGGGCATGCACCCCGCTCACCGGCGCTAAAGGTTCGCATGACCATTTTTTAATGAACTTTGGAGAGGTAATCAGGTCAGTATAAAAATGGAAGAAAACAAAGCACCGTAATTCTTTGCAGTTTTGAAAAAGAAAACTGGAAAGCGGGACTTCCGGACTGGGATTCAAACTTTAATTACTGTTTATTGCTCGGAGCATGATTGCGGTGCCTCATAAAGCTTCATTATTTACATGACTTCATTTCTTTCTCTAATCTTGCTTTCTTTTATCAATACTTATCGAAACATGATATTTATTTTATCGTGATTCTCCTTCTCGTTACTTTAATACTTATTATATTGTTTTAAGAATTAAAATACCACAGGTAATTAACTAAGATTATTTTTACCTTTAGAAAATCTTCTTGATTTCTCTTTAATCTCAGTTTGTGCTTTTGCGTTGCTTACATGCACCATCGCGCTAATTGGCCGTCATTCGATTGTGTAAACAAAGATGATGATGGGCTTATTAAGTAAACTTTAAAAGGTTAAAAATAAGCTGTGAATTATAAGTCTGAAGGGATTAGATCTTTCCTGTTTATGATTTTTTTTTCTGCTTAAAATTTGTTTAAAACAAATTGATAGATTGGAAAAGTAATAATCAGTAGATTGTAATATTTAGTAATTGTAGAATATTTATTTTTAAGTTAGTTAATTAGTTGGTTAGTTAGTTGGTTCCAATTGGGTGATTTTGTATGGAATTATATATATATCATATATAAATTTTTTATTATAGTATATTAGTATATTAATGAATATTACTTTAATATAATGTATCAAGCTTGATATTTATAATGTATATGAAATATTATAATTTAAATAACATTTATTGACGTCTAGTATATTATATACATAGTATATTATATATAATATAATAATATATATATATAAATATATATATATATATATATATAATATAGAGAGAGAGAGAGAGAGAGAGAGAGAGAGTTAAAATAATAATAATAATAATAATAATAATAATAATAATAATAATAATAATAATAATAATAATAATAATAATAATAATAATAGATAAAGAGTTCATATGTCAACCTAATATGGATTATCACGAGTCAGGTATATCGTTTTAATATTTATATGGTAAATTAGAGATTTAGTATGAATAATAATAATATAATAAACACTAGTATACTAATGTCCCCAAATATTTATATAAAATTATGTATTGATTAATTGATTGTAAAGTAATATCGCCAATATCAATATAATAAATAATAATTTAATAAAAATATATAATAATCCTCCCTAATATTATCAGTTTATATTTTTTAAGAGTTAGATCTTGTAGTGTGAATGAAACAGATACCCTTGTGACAGAAGCTCAATAAAAGCTGAATTTTACCCTCTTTGTCCATTGAAATTCTCGTCTGACTGCTATCAGAAATAAGGACCCGTTAAAGTCTAGAGGTTTTGTCTTTTCAGGAAGAAGATGTGTCTCTCGGGGCCAAATATGGCTTTACGTTATGGTTCCTATAGGATTTTTTTTTTTTTTTTTTTTTGTAAACTTGGTTACCTAAATGCTGACTTGACAACTACGCTTATATATCCAATCTTTGTCTATATCCCTGTAATTTACCTGTCAGCATCTAAGTCTGTATTTCTGTATATTGTAATTTCTTTGTTGTTTCATATGTTTAAATCCTTTACTCGGCTTATTTGAGCGAATTTGTTTCTCATATTAATGCATAAGTACTTTACTCTTCGCGTTTATTTTTTTCTTTTATTATCTCGTAAGCTATCTGTCATTTATTCATTTGGATTCACCAGGATGATTTCTATAATTCTAGCTTTCACCTGTCCTGAATCATATGTTTAGTTATCAAATATATGGAACCTAGTTAAATAACTGCTCTCACCATCTTGATTCACTTTTTCTATTTAACTTCTTCCAGTTTATTGATTCGAGTTGTTCATTCTCTCTATCATATGAACATCTCAACTGTGATTTTCTTCGATTTGTGGGGTTCTTCTTTAGAGATTTCTCAAACATTTCTCTACATTTACGTTGAATTTCCTCTTTTTAACTCGAATTTTAAGGTTTCCTCTTGTTTTCAGAAAATTTCTTTCAATTTTTAATGTCCAGCATTTTGTAAACCTGTGTGAGCTAAGTTTATTTTTTATCAAAAGTTTTCAAAGTGTAAATTTTTTTAGTAATGATTAATTAATATTTTAACTTTAGTGTTCTAGTGCGATAACTTAATTTGCAATTGATGCGTTATGCCGCATTATTTAATTAATCTTCATTTGTAGTATATTACTATATTAAAGTTGATAGTCAGGTTGTACGTTGTGATATTATATATTCATATAAGTTTAATATATAATGATGCTATATAAATAATAGTATTTATTAATGTGAAAACTAAGTCATGTTATATACGTTAGCATATATTCGTTTATCAGTGTATTAAGAATTATTATTAGTTTTATGTTATGTTTTACCAAAAATGATACTTATCATGATCAATTATTACTAGTAAATTCAAAAAGATCAATATATAGATTCAATAGATTAATGTGTAATAGGGTATATGAAGTGTAAGGGTATGTATTTAGAATTTACTATGTAATTTATATACTGATTTACTCTTGTTATTATAGTGTAGTAATTGATAAGAATTAATGACATATACGCAGATCAATTTTCACTTGTCTAAACCATCAACAAATATGCAGTGAGCTTTATAAGGTAATTGCATAAATAAAAATTCCATCAAAAAGTGTAATTCTATACTAGCACTCTCTGCAAGTGGAGATTGAATACATTGAGGCACCCCGGAGAAGGAGGAGGTGCGTATAGGTGTTTTGTGAGGCGGACCTGTTTTGCAAGCTCATATGATGACTAAAAAAGGTGACCGCGAGAAATGGTATTTTAACCTGTAGTGATATAATACCCTGTTTTAGCGGCCATACAAGGATACCACGGTCGAAAATGCTATTAGACTGTACAACTACTTTCTTTAGGTGAATTAGAAAGCCATAGAATCAAAGCAGAAGCACTCGAAGACAGAGTGAAATTATCTTTATATTATTAAATTGAAATGTTATTATTTAATTGTAATATTTTGTATTAATTTAATAGAATGATTCATGCTCTTATCTTTTCTAACACCTATTACTTTATTTTTTGCTATCGTTATATAGGTATTTGGCAAAAATATAATGCGCTATATAAAGCTCAACCCAGCTGGGGATCGGAATACTAACCTGGGCACCTAACAGATGACTATAACCTGTTATCAGATGAGATGTATTACCACTCACCAACTGTAGTTTGGACTTTATAAAAGAAGGATAGCAGCGAAGTAATATAAGTTTTCAGCCCATTCAGCACCGGGTCATTCGTCGAGGCAAAATCCGGCACGCGGGTACTGACCTTCACGACCATCCATCAGAGACCTACCTGAGAGCTGCGCCTTTCCTCATTACTCCTCCTTACTCCCTCGTCCAAATATCTCTTGCTTCTCAGGGCTCTCCATTTCACTGAGTCCATTCCGTGCCATAGAGTGTGAAATTACTTTTACCTCAATTACCAGTGGGATATATTTTAACTTTTCGATTTTAGTTCATGGAGGATACACCTCGCTCACGTCCCGGGCTGTGGATCTCTCGACTCCGAAGCTCACCGCAATTCAACTCCAATCCGTCTTTGGATCTTCCACGAAGGATTGATATAACTAACTACATCCGTCTTTAAAGAGTTTCTTAAGTTCTTCTATCACACTTTTATTCTTTATGGTATTTGTAAGGGGGTGCGCGCGCCCCTCGTCTAACGAGGAACTATGTGGTATGCGGGCCAGTTAATTCTCGCGCATGCTCATCGAATAGAAAGGTATAGTAAGGTGCACATACTAGAGTCAAATTATGTTCCCTGCGAGATGGTTAATAATCATCCTAGCGACCGACAAATCAAAGGCAAAACCAGAGGCGTGCGTCTCTTCAGCCACGTATTTGACTCCTGTGCGACACGTCTAAAGGGTGGCAGCAAGGGTCCTCAACCCATGTGAGCAGGTCGAGAGAGAGCTCCGACCAGAGCTTGAATGACTTGTATTAATTCAACCTGCTGTGAGGGTTGATATTGAGTGTCTATCGTTATAGATGTACACATCAATACTTGAATTAAGACCTGACAGATCAGTGGCTAAGCAGGGCGTAGCGCTTATATCAACGTGTTGTCTAACTTTCTCTCTCGGGGGGAAGGATTACCACAAACTAAATTACTTATTAAGTAAATTTTTCCTTAGCTGACGTATTGAAGAAAACTCCTTGGGCCGGTCTAGCAGGAACGTTCTGCAGGCTTTATGTGAAAGACACCACTCGCACGAACTGTGAGAAGCATATATAGAGGTATATGCGCGGGATGTAACATGTTCACCCGTAGTGAATAATACATCCCTTATCACATAAAACTCAGTGAACTCCAGAGGAGAGCGTCCGCCTGCCTCACCGTGCTCAACATCTCACTGTCCGGCGATTAGGGCACATCAACTCAGCACGCGCCAACGAAGTGAGAATTATCCTGTATATTAAACGTTGATGGGAGATAATTTATATGGTATTTAAGATTTAAAACTATATCTGCTCATACCTTCTCACATTCCCGCATCTATAACCAGCAAGTTGTATTTATTGTGTATTGATAAAAATAATTCCTTAAGTCAATTCTCCTCTGCTGGGATTAGAATCCTGGGCCTAGCAGAGTGATCAACGCGTAATGAGTTCATGCACCTAACTGACAGCACGAGTCATGGATCTATATAAGGTAAAGCATCCGATAATTGTATTGGCGCGTTTGTAGATGAGAATATAATACATCACCGCAACTCAAAGATCGATATGAAGCGACGTCGCATATACATTATGCTCTCCACACTTCGGCGTGTAGGGTCAAAACCGAGGCATCCCCGCACTCTAGAGTGATAATCAATACTATTTCATAGGGGAGAAATTCACATAAAGTCAGTCCCTGATAAAGATCACTGCTCGTAGGCCTACGCCCCCCTTTTTGGGAGGCTACCTTAACTACCACCCTCAACCCGAGCAAGTGCTCTCTATCTTTACCAAGACCGTAATTAGAAATAATAATATACTCGGCCTTATCATCATTTCCCCTCTGCTGCGGATTCGCGATACTCTGGGCCCTAAAGCAGATGAAAGACAGCCTATTATGTGTTGACCACTTTTTGACGTGATCCAGAATGTAAGAAACCAAAGATGTTTGGCACCGCCGAATAGGATGCGCTGAAGACTTGAAGAAAACACGTGTGGACTGGAATGAGCGCGCGCATAGAGTTTTGCCACTTGCTCAATTCGCATGGGTTGATCATACTTTGTACAAACAATACAGATATTGGATTCTGTCGCTGCCCTTATGTTCTCTCTTAACGCCTCTTCATCAGTAGGCCGGAAGTCAACACTCACATCATAACGCGTAATTCATTCTTGCTAGTTAGCAAAGAGATTCAATCCCATGTATGCGCAAAATCTACTTTCATAAGAGACTTATTTTATTCAAATACCTATAAAGCATCTGGTGGTGAGGTGTAGTAAATAGAGAATAGCTGTTATTCTTCTTATAATAAGGAGTATAGGATAATATCAGTTCATCAACCGCCGCGGTTTTAATAAGTTATGTTCATGCTGTTCGTGCATAAGCTAGCCATATATGATATGACACCTTATACTCGTCATCTCGGTAAAGTGTAGGCAACGGGAAGCATGCATGCGCCTTTATGGCTGTTCACCTTGTGTGGGTTGAGGGTTGATATATTCACACTTATCATGGAATCATTATTCTAACGCGCCCTTCTTTAGTCCATCGTGGCCAACGCTATGAGTGGATATCGCATAACGCGTTTCAATATTCGACATACTTTCACAGGGGCCCAACCAATACCCAGCACAGAGAGTAATCCTTTACTTATAGGTGATTCTTCTATACCAATTCCTATAACATTTTTGCCGATCTTCTTACGTGATTAGAGAGAAGCAGAGAATTATCATGTAATCAATATGTTTTAAATACTCTTTCCGACCCACAGAGATTTTATTAATGCTAGCTAATTAATTACTGAAGCTTGCCTGCTGACTGTCTCGTACTGTGCCATGATCTATATGATTTATCGACCCTTTACGTCAACTCTTGCCAATTGCGAAGAGTAATGTGAAAACAAGGAAGAAAGCCAAAGCGTCCTCATATGGTACCTGAGTATCTCTTCATGGAGGAGCATGTGAAATGCTAACGTAGTTCAATGCCTGACTAGCAACATTGCTATCCGCGCCATAATCTGTAATCTGTTCACAAAATAAGTGTTGCGTATCAAAAATTGGATCTATCGACTTATTATCGCCCGTACTCATCATTGACCCAATCATATAATTATTATTTCGCACATGAGTTTAAGTTTTAGTTTGACCTGATATTTATCTCCTTAAAATCTTATGTAAATCTATGGCAAAGAGAGACATCATGGTTCAATCCTCTCCTAGCACAAGATTGGAGATTTTTACTTAATCTATAGTAGGAACTAGTTTAATTCTTGATATCTTATAAATATTATTAATATATATAATTGAAACTATATATATTTATATATATATATATATTATTATATAATTGTGAAGTGATAAATCATATCCATTACAAATGAGTTGCAATAACGAGTAAAAAAAATATTTGAATGTTCTTGTATCAACGATATATTTTTTTATTTTAGAAACAATAATCTGCCTCAGATATTATATACTTTTATACATTCCCTATTTGATATGTATTTTGTTGACCAAATATTTACATAAAAATGGAGAGATTCGTATAAATACAGACCATAACTCAGAATTAATTGTTAATAATTTGGAAATTCTAGATGTCAACAACTTTGCGGGTCCGATCTTTCAATGAAGAAACAGCTTAACATTTCAATAGATAATAGACACAGGAATTCAGTAGAAAAAGGTATATTTTAAACATCTGACGTGTCCATGGCCATTTGGTTTATTAAAATAAATTTAAAATCATATGTAATATATATATACCTATAAGGGAAGCAGATTCAATAATTATTTTACCAAGAAGACGCGATTATAACGTAAATGTAAGTCTTCCAATATTACAGTTATATATTTTATTATTAAATATAATTCCAGAAAGTTTCGTTAAGGATTAAAATCTAATATAATATTTAAAATTATCAATTATTGAGGCATTATTACATAAAGGTTTAGAGATATATTATAGGTATATTACAAAACTAAATTATATATAGCGAAAATAATAATAATTAAATGGATTTAGGTGTCTACTATTGGAGGTTGAATTAATGACAGAATAGTTTGACAAATAAGTGAAAATGGAATTATTTTATTTTTCTGATATGCTTAGGCAGCATCTTACTATATCATCATGATCATAATGAGTAAGTTCATCATAATAACGATTAGTATTATATATATTACCAAACATGTCCTTACTGAGATTATTAACAAAGAAATATTAATATTATATATATATTAATTGGACATATATACCATAAGCACCATACGGCTATAATATATTCTAAGTTAATATTAATAAGCGACCCAGATTTGGTCGAATAATGTTATAAATAACTATTTTTATTTCATATTTATTATCAGTAATAGCAAGCTATTGATAATAACATAGTATGAGAAGTAAGTGAACAGCAGTGCGTCCTGTTGAAAGAGGAATGGAAATAATATATATATGTTGTCATATAAGTTGGAGTTATTAATAAAATTTACAACTAACTAGTATATTATTAAAGAATGTAGTGTTTTTTAACCAGAGATGGATTAAATATTAATGAAGATGTATTATTGTAAGCAACAATACTCACCGTATTAGATACTATGCAATCCCATATTTTTCTTTATTAAATATATTAAAAGATATTTTAGGGAAAATAATTAAATAGTTATAAGTAAGGTGTGAAAAAAATAAAATTTAATAAATACTTCATAATGAATAGTTAGGGGGTGGGAAAACAACAGGGCCTAAATTAATGGATCTAAGGCAATAATTTGACATCAATGTTATGCATAAATAGTTTAAGACATAAGCTAAACATTTTTAGCAACACATATGTTGGATTTATTATGATATATACTTTTGAATAACAGTCATTCAACATGACTTGTGGAATGTTTTAGGTATAGGTGTATAATTAAAGATTTCTATTGTATATTATATTTTCCAAGGCTCTGGTATATAATAGTTTTTATGTGAGTGGTAAGTTTTTAGACCTCTTTATTCTAAATTAAGTGAGGTAATAGCATCTACCATGCATGGGATTATTACTTATTACTATGCGTTATTATTTTGTATATCATCTATGAAAATGTGTTTATTATTATAATTTATGCCAAGTCTTGGTGCATGATCTCTTTTTTTATTCTTTTAGTTACATGAGGAAATAGAACTTACGCTACTTAATGCGATTTATCTAGCAATTTATATTATAAAACTGTATTTTGTGATTAATTATTAGTAAAGATAATGTTTTTAAATCATCGTTTCTAATCGTAATCTGGACTTGATCATTAATTAAATGCGTACAGTAATATGTGTATAAATCCGAAAACACCATTATGTCCATAAGTTGAATTTTTTATAATCTAAGAAAGATAATCATATCCAAATTTAGTTTGTTTTAATAAATAATCAAAATTAATATATCTATAATAATAATTTATTGATACACGATTAATCAATTTATGAGTGCGAGATGCTTATTATTATCGCAATGCATATCAGCACTGGATGACTCCAGTAATATAGCAGAAGGGCGATTATTTTATTACACATACTGAACTCGTGTAGGATAAGCTAATTATTCTACATCATTCTTATAAAATAAGCTGTAAATTATGCTAACTTTAATTAAGAATTAATCTACATCCGTCTTATAAAATAAGCTGTTAATTAAGCTAATTAATCTACATCCATCTTATAAAATAAGCTGTTATATTAATCTAATTGATAACATACTTCTTATAAAATATTATTAAAATTTACAATGTGTTTTGAATGATAAATTCCTGCTTTCCACGATAAAGAAAAGTCCACGTTTTAGTGCTTGTCGTTCCTTCTGACACCCGAGAGGCGAAAGGCTGAATATAACGCTAGCCGATGAAGACTTACATGCATACATCATAGTAATATTCGAGTTGAGTTTTCAACCTTATCTCATTCTAATTAGCTAATGTTATAAATTTAAAAATACCACTCAATATATAATAATTAGAATCAATAATAATATAATAATAATAGAAAAATAATAATAATAATAAAATAATAATAACACTAACTAAATAAAAATTCAGAGAAATAAACAATGTGATTTTGTTAGCTAACGATGTACGAGTAAAGTTTAACTCAGTAGTCTAAGTAGATGAGTAAGTAGTTAGCTGCCGTGAGCAAGTTCTATATGTCAAGCCCAAAAGTTAGATAATACCGGACAGAACCAGAAAAGTTAATTTTATCAGCTATTGGTAAATTATGTAGTAAACTCATTGATTTATGTGTTTTAATTTATGGTTTCATGGTAGGGAACACGTGGACTTCACGTCTGCGGGTAACTAATTTTGGTGCACTCTCTCGTCCTATGCCCTCCCCTTAAATACACAATTTTAAAATACATCATCGAAAAAGAGAGAACCTTTGGAAGACGGGTAGAGGATTCGGAGTCAGAGACGTCACTTCTCTCTCTCTCTCTCCTCTCTCATCTCTCTCATCTCTCGTCGTGGTATTTGCTGATCTCTCCTGCGGCTTCTCGTAGCCTCCAGATGACCCCGAGGTGGGTTCCCCATTTTGCTCATCAATAAACAGTGATCTGCACATGCAATTGACATGCACCCACTAAAGCAAAACAGAGGGAAAAGGCCACAAGAGAACAAAGAACAGCAGCTAGTAAAAAAGATAAGAATGTAAGGTAAGGATAGTAGATTCTGAAAGTAGAATCCAGAGCAGAGGATTGAAGTCAGTAACCGCTCCGTATTGTACTTGGAGCCGAGTGTCTAGAATGTATCTTGATAATATTTATAAATATTAAATTATATATATTCCAGTATTAAATATATAACAAGATGTTAATGGTATCTCTTATATATTATATTATTGATAATATTAGAGTCTTAGTTAGATTTAGTAGAGCATTATTTATATGATGGGTATTGTTGACATAGCGAAAGGAGCACACATCAATAATCTAAATAGAAAATACTGAGTATATTATATATAAAATAAATTTAAGAGAGAGTAAAATATAAATATTAAAATTAAATATTTTAGAAGGAAAAAATAATAAAAATTTTTCATTCTTCCATACCTAGGAACTATCACCTAATTAACTTTAAACCCATACCTAACACGTAGAGTTATATCCTTATTCACAATCTAACCCACTTCAACCTAACCTATAATATTAAGAGTCACACTTATAAATGTCCAATAACTAAGTATAAATAATATCAGTAAAAGTAAATCAGGTCAATCAATAACAGCCTCACTACCTCACCCTTTCCGTGTAGATTCATCTAATTATGATATATATTACTTTGATATCATTGTATAATATATACTATTGATTTAATAGTTCATATATATATAATTATTTATATTTATATTTATAATACTATTATGATATAAAAAAATTGTCACGTTTTACATACCTAAAGCAGTATATTGGAAACTATTACAAGTAAAATCAGATTAATTTTCCTCAGTTGAACTGCCTGTTGTGTCTGTGGTGTGCTGTGTGTGTGTGTGTGTGTGTGTGTGTGTGTGTGTGTGTGTGTGTGTGTGTGTAAAGAGCTACTAGGTATTCTCTCCCCGAGCGGTATTTATCAGCTCTATAGATTCTTCACATTTGAATTTATCAAGCTACGTTGTCTTGAATGTGTCAATCAATTAAATGAGGTATGGAAATTTCTGTTTAAAATAAGTAATTATCCACACATGTTTCATGTAGATTTATCAAAGTTACTTGGATAAATAAATATTTAAACACCAAAGCATGTGCATAATAACACATAAATACTTGATTTGAATAAATAACGCACACAATAAATCGTATGCGTAAACTGGTGATCACAAGATTATGTTGTCATTAAATTCATACATATATATCATTATTAAGACTTACATTTTATTCTTGTTTTCTCTATTTTACCGTGAACAAAGATATATAGTTTATATACTATTAGATAATTGCAATTATTTCCTTCCCATTCAGCATGTTAAAAAATGGAACACTGGAGAGAAAAATAATGGAGCGTGTTAGGAAATATCACTAAACACACGTGTGTTTAACCCGAATCTTCTATTGTTTTCGCACTTCATAAGATATACGAGACATATCTGCGAGTCAGCGAGGGACTTTCTTTATAACGTAAAGCGATACAAGAAGTCTATCAGGTGCCATAAAGAAACAGTATATCTTACCCGTGTCGCGGTGACTTGAAAATGCGTAACACTACGGTCACTAGAGAGACAGACTATGTGTAATGTATCTTTCTGCTTACACTACTGAATACGAGACTAAAAGGACGTAAGAGATAGTCAATATTACCATCTACGTAAATGGGTGTGGAGGGTAAATTGTGATATCTCATGTCGGTCTAGTGTGTCGGATAAATTAAAATTAGCTTTTCCTTATCTTTTTTTAAAGAATGACATCAATTTATCATGTTTTATATATAGAAAAATGTAATGTCAAACGCTTACTTATTATAATAGTATTGGAACAGCACGGGATATTTTGCGAACTGCACAACAAAGTCTCTTATAACTGTTTTAATTGCGCTCACTCGGTAAAAACCACCGCACCGCATCCGTTACTGCACAGCACCTGTTACACAACTTAAAAATGTGTCACGAACTGCTATCATTGAGAGCACTGACGGTTGCCTCGGCCAACCACTTACTGGCTAATATATAACTATAATATTCATATCGGTATATATATATTAACAATGAATCTATATATATATTATCGCTAATATCGTATTAACATAGAATGATTTTATATTTACACATACAATAATAGACCAATGCATAATAAGCTATTACACCTGAACAATTGTATATTTTTTATTGTAATATAATATCAGATACTATATATTTGTACCATACTTCTTAGGTTTTAATATATCATATATTATTCTGATCCCCAATTTTTCAACTAATTTAGATAATTAAATTATAACTAATATAAATACTAACTGATAACCTTATCTACATCATTATTATTTTATAATGAAATCAGTTCAGATGTCCATTAACCATATATATATATTACATATTATGGTAATATTTTAACTAAAATTTATATCACAACAGTTGTGACTAATTATAATTCATTATAACTACGAGATTCTAAACTTAGATATATTGATAATGCTAACCTGAGTAAAATACAATAGTTTATTCAACATCTATATATTAAACCTAAAGCAAGCCATAGCATTCACCTGAATATGAATATAATGTTCGAAACATTTTAATACCTGCCTAACAAAAAGCGAAATATTAAAAAGACAACATCAAAAGAGCATACATAAAATGCATCAAAATATAAAATATATAATTATAAGCGTGATAAACTTGATATTAACATATATACATAAAATATATAGATATTTATATATCTATACTTTATTATAAGCTATAATATATTATATTAACCTATACATAGTAATTTGAATGATATATGAATCTAACTACTTAAGCATTATATATATACATAAAATCTGATATAATCCTATGCATTACTTTGTCTAAACGATATCTCTACCACAGTATTAATAATATCGTTACTATGAGCTATATTAATTTACAGAAGATTATTACTATATATATATATATACATTATTTATATAAGTACAAAATCTAACTAAAAACAATTATAAATATTATACTAATTAATATATAGCAAAGTCCTAATTATATTACATATCCGATACCTATAAACAGAAATTTAAAGAAATTTCACACCGCGGTAGCTTTTAACAATAATTTATAAATATTGGAAGAGTACACCATATAGATATTCATTTAGGATAAAATCTATAAGATTAATTCACATAACGCAACTATAACATAATACCTATATAAACATGAATACTGTCTTATCTTATGTTTAATCACAACGAGTATATTCGCCGGTCAGCTTAGCTATAAACATATCAGTTTATATTTATATATAGAGAGTCTGACAATGCAAACGTAACATCATTTTGCCATATCACATATGGTATATTTAATCACTGAAGCACGACCATCTGAGTTTTGGAGAATTGCAGAATTATTTAAATCTCTGACTGAATTAGTTCAAGCTTCTATTATGTCACACATAAAATTATTTCTATTACATATATATGCACAAGAAATATTCGGAGGGATATAAACCCGGGCAACACCGGGGTGCATAAAGAAATACTTAATTTTTTTTTTGTGTTTTAACTTTATACAAAAAAAAAAAAGTAAAAAAAAAAATCTCAATAAAGTATGTTTTTAGGGAAAATAATGTTTTTTAGGGGGGGCTCGCGCCCGACTGGACAGAAGGGGGGACGAAGTCCCCCCCCCGTCGTTCGACTAGAGTCTGAGAGACTGCCTGACTCCTGATATCTAGCGTCTACTCTAATGGGTATTCGTTAGTGTTAAAAAAAAAAAGACTGTACA
>JABUQX010027550.1:7500-17500 GCA_015478945.1 Trachelipus rathkii | reverse complement strand
TATATATATATATATTTATATATATATAATATATAATATATATATTATATAAAATATATATAATATATATATATATATATATATATATATATATATATATATATATATATATATATTATATATATATATATAATATATATATATATATATATATATATATTGCCTTATTTATGCGTATTCTGTCCGAAATGGTATTAGAATATAAGCAAAGAGATCTGTGTGAAAACGATTGTAGGAAGAAAAGTTTCTTCTATAATTGTGCTCTTCGAGAGACCTCTATTGTTTACATTGTAAAAGGATGTAAATGTAGTTAGGCATTAAAGACAAATTGATAGAATGAAAATGGGTTTCATTTTTGTACCTGAAAATTGTTTAAAGGTTTCTCAAGAGAGTCAAAAGAAGAACAAAAGAACCTCTAGTGCGAAGACACTTACGCTGGTTATATTTCTTTTGAGTGATTAATATTTAAATGTCGGGTTTGGAAAATTCGTTACCTATGTTTTGTGTAGTTTCAAATTACCCTCCTTTGTGTAGATGTACACACGTGTTCACATGTGATCGGATGAGAGAGTATGAATACAATGGCAGTATCAATTGTAGAGAAAATATTTTTCTTTCGAGAACCCTAATTTTATATGGCATAATTGATGCTTTATATGTGCATATCCCGCTGAGCTTTCAGTTTAGAGGCTCATCTTCTATATGAAGAAATCCGAGCGAGAACCATTTAGCAAGGATCTTTTCACTTATACAAATCTGGCAATGGCTCGTGAATATACTGTCTTATAATATATATATATATATATTATATATATATAATATATATATATATATATAATAATAATATAATATATATATATATATATATATATATATATAATATTAATATATATATATATATATATATTATTATATATTTTTATTTTTACCTAAATATTTTCCCGCTTGAGCGGGTAGTGGTACGTACAGCCTCTTCCACTCACACCTCCCCTCATCTCCTACCCACCTCCTCCACCCCACCCTATCTCTCGCCAACACCCTACCTCTTCCCTCATCCCTCCCTCCTCCACATCTCCTTTATCTCCATCCACACCTCTTCTTGGTTCTCCCTTCCTCCTTCCTATTCCACCCCGCCTCCCAAAACTCTCCTAACACTCTCGTTCCTCCATTCTCACTAGATTGCCCATAGTATGACGAAGTCCATCGTTAATCATTTCGCCTTATCTCCGCTCTATTACCCAAACTACATTTCTCCAATGACACATCTCCCTACACACATAGCCTTTTCCTAATCCTCTCTTCTGCTAACCCCACACAACCTCTCACCCCCTTCATCCTCGAACAGATACTTCGCACTTGCTTAGACTTCCCTGGACCTGGCTTCAATCCCCACGTTTTCACACCCATCACAACACCGCTGGTACAACCAAATTTTTCACACTACCTTGATCTTAACTTTCTGTGAAAATCCCCCCTTTCATAATTCTCTTAGACACTCGAAGAAATCAAAGTCTCATTACTTCTCCTACTTATATTTGCTATCCTCGCTCATCACCCCCCCTTACCCACAAACTCCAATCCTTAAATCATCTAAAATCGTTACTTCTTCTTATAACGGACAAATCCCCTACTCTACACTCACCCCCTCCCCCTCCTCTTTCTCCTCTCAACACTACATTTACTCTATACTACTGGATTATTTTAAGCCCTTTGTCACACATTCTCTCAACTCACCTCACTCGAAATACTCAGCTTCCGGCGTTCTTCGCCATCTAGGGCGAGTACTCGTGCCGCAAACCAGTATCATGTTGGACTTCCCTCTATCATTCCCATGTCATAATTCCCACCACCCTCCCCTCTCTCCCAATCCCTCTGCAAATACACTCTCCATAACAAATTGAATAGCCACGGCGATTACACACCCCGGCCTCAATCCTCTCACCACCCCAAACCTCTCACTCTCCCCTCCTCTCACACACATTCTACTATTCCTATAAAAGGCCTAATACCTTTTTTACACCCCACTCCATTTTCCTCCAAACCCTCACAATTACCCCTCTTCACTGACTATCATATGCTTCTCTAAAATCTAAAAAACACCCATACACTTCCCTTTCCCCTCTCACTACTTTTCTCCACAAGCATCTTTAGTGTAACCACTTGGTCCACACACCCTCTTCTCCCTAAATCCTCCCTGTTCTTCCCCCATTCTCCCTCCGTTAAACCCTCACTACTCTCAATTCAGTATTCTCCCTAGACTTCCTCACACTTAAAAGGACTATACCATCTATAATTCCCACATCCATCTATCCTTCCCCTTATACAGGGGAACCAACAACCATCCTCAAATCTGTGTACTTCACCACTCCCACTATCTAAATTAACCTTACAGCCATTCCTGCCTACCTATCTCCCTCTGCAACATTTCCATTTCCAACGCCATTCCATGCGGACTTCCTTTTTTTCTTTATTCAAGGCGCTATAATCTCCATTTGTTATTGTCATCCTCCCCCTCTTCCCAATTACTCCCCATCCCACTCTTGCAAATCTTCCTCCCCCCCACCACTCATTCAATTCCAGCTAACAATACTTCCCCACGTTTCCTCACCCATCCTCTCCTCCTATCCACTCCCATCTCCTCCCTTAATCTCTCCCCAACCCTCTTTCTTTTTTTTATTTACTGCTTTCCAGAATATCTTGCTTCCCCGAGTCAAAATTTTCCGTCACTTTCTACAACATTCATCTTTTGCTCTTCTCTTCGTCTCTCCACCGACCTCTTTGCTTCCACTCTAACCCTTCTTATTCCTCCCAGCTTTCTCTCTCCTACTGTTCCTAACGTCATGGTTCACTATAAGCCTCCTTTTCCTTTCTCACACCTCCTTCACCTCTCACTCCACCATTCACTCCCTTCCTTCTGCTTGCCCCCATCCCTTTTTTAACATCCACTGAGCCGTTCTAAGCCTCTTCACATAACTGCTCATTTAAATTCATCCACTCCCTCTCACCTCCCCAATCCCGTCCCTCCACGTCTCTCCACCTATCCTCCATCCCTCTCTCAACTCCCTCTTACCACTGTCGTCATCCATTTTCAACTTATCATTCTACCTCTCCTCTTTTCTCCATTTACACTTACTGTCACTCCTCCCCCCGACCCTTATCCTAGCACCCACAAAACTAGTGATCCGGATATCCCCTACCGCCCTCTAAATACAACTTTACATCTAGTAATCTGCTCTTCCTTCCATATTAACACACCATAATCATACCGCCTCCCCCCGTTATTACTCTTCATGTATACTTATGATTTTCACTGTTTTTTGAACCAAGTATTTCCCACTATCATTCTTCTTTCAACACATAACTCTAACAGACTTCTTTCTCCATTAACATTCCTCTCCCCTACCCAAATGGTCTATTAATTCTTCCCACCGCTCCCTTCCACTCCTCATTCAAATTCCCAAATAGACATTTTATCATTTACCCCCGAACTTTCCCAACCACTCATTCAACTCACTCCAAATCTTTCCCCTCTCTCCTCTCCCTCCCCATTCACTGGGCATATGCGCATATAAAACCCACATTTCCCCCCCGAATTTCCTTTACCCACATTATCCCTCGAACTCACCTGCGCACAACCTTACTTACACACCTCTTCCTCATAACTATGCCACCCCTTCTCGCCTCCCCTCGTTCACCCCTGATATCATACCCTTGTATTTTCCAAAATCCATCTCCTCTTTCCCTTCAACTTAGTTTCTGTTAACCCTAGCACATCCAACCTTTTTTTTCAAACATTACCCCACTTCCTCCTCTTCAATCTCGTTTACCCTCTCCGACGTTCATCTACATCGACCACCTAGATTACCTCTTCCTCACCATCTTCCCCTTCTTTAATATATCACACTCAGCTGCACCTTTGTGGGACTCCCCACCCTAGGCATTTCCCACCTAAGCCAATATTATATTATATATATATATATTATATTATATATATATATTAGTATATATATATTATATATTATATATATATATATATATAATAATATATATATATATTATATATATATATATATGAAATCAGCGCTGGGGAATGATATGGTTATGTTGAAAGATAGATATTTTCTTTGAACCTGATGAGCATATATATATATATTATAAATATATATTATAGTATATATTATATATATATATTATATATACACTGTTTGTTATTTCAACTCTTGTGTCAATTCTTATTCGGTCTTTGTTCACTGAAATACTTGTAATAGACCTAACAAAGGTGTTCAGCACACAAGTTCAAAAATTTTTTTCTCGAAATTTTGCACCTTATGAGAGTAATGGAAAAAAAGTATAATGCGAAAAGCCGAATTCTATTTCCTGAAGAAAAATCTGTTCACATTTAATTTTGTTAACAATTATCATTCTTCTAATATTTCTGATTTAAAGGTCACGATTTAGAAGAACATGCCTTGTAATTTTCTTCATGAATTTTAAATATTATATATATAATAATATATATATATATATATTTATCATATATACTATATTTATATTATATATATAATATATATCATAGTATATATAAATATATATATAAAGTATATCTAGTGATGGGACGATGAAATCGGAATCCGAAATTAATTTTAGCACGTCAAATAACACACACACTATATATTATATATATTATAATATATATATATATATATATAATATATAATATATATGCCTTGTATTATATATTTTCTATAATATATATATATATATATATATATATATATATATATATATTAGTCAAGGCGAATAACGGTGATTTGCTTCCCTTAGGAAAGCAAGAGTTAATTTACATTCTAAACCTACGCACATATATATTAATTTATCAGTTATATTTTTAAATTATTATTATTATTATTATTATTATTATTATTATTATTATTATTATTATTATTATTATTATTATTATTATTATTATTATTATTATTATTTCACAAGGTGTATTTTAATTTCAAATTAAAAAGGTTATCTGAAAATGCGAGAAAGAATCAGTTTGAAGTTACACTTTATTTTACTGTTTCTACTTCCATTCTAACGTTTCCAAGAAATATCCTCTTTTTTTTCCTGCGAAGGATTCCATATAGTACGAGTACCACTCTTGTTAAGGCTTTCAAATTCTTTTATTTCTATTGCTTCAGAGGTCAATATATAATTTGAAATTTTACTCTAGCACCTTTGCAAGTTTTCCCACAAGACGGCATCTAGGTAAAAGGAATTATTTTCGATAGGCATCAAGAGTTTTTGAAGTTCTTGTCACTCACTGATTTCCTTAAAACTGAGTTAAAAGTGATTAAAAAAAATTGTCTTTGAAATTATCATTGGACAATTTTTAATAAGTTTTGATTATCAAGTTCACGAGCCTCACCTTGTTGAATTTTAACTTTTGTTTTCAAAATTTTCACAAACCTATTCCAAGGTGGAGTTGCTAACTAACTATATACTAAGTTGCAAATATATTTAGGAACTAAAATACTTCTTTGACAAATTCAATGTTTTTTCCGCTTTTTTTTATTCTACTTGGTGAAAATCTATACAAATTTATAGCTTTTAAAACCAGCTATTAAAATATAGGAAATCTAGAGGAATGGGAGGATGGGGGGTCATATTTCAATGTGGTAATTAGGAAGTTTCTTAAAACAATTGATATTTAAGATGAATAATAATTATTATCTAATTTCGTATCCTACCGAACAGCTAGATCATTACAGTAGCCACACCGAATAATGAAACAATATTTCTCTCTCTCCTCTCTCTCTCTCTAACTATATATATATATATATATATATATATATTATATATCATTATCTCAGAATTATATATATATATATCATATTATATATATGTATATATATATAATATATATTATATATATATATATATATATATATATTATATATATATATATATATATAATATATATATATTTTTTTTGATTGTACTCAAAAAAAATAAAGAAAAGACATTTTTCACAAATCTTGTATTTACACACAGCCAAAAAGTGAACATTTTCTATAAAAAAATATAAGAATATAAAATATATATTTACATAATGTAATTATATATAAAATAAAATATTTTAATAGTTTATTTATATCTTTTTCTCTTGTATTTGCAATAAAAACTCGATTTTTATCTATATTTCATTTGAAATGTTATTTTATATTCAAACAACATTCATAACAACTATTATAATAATAACAACGTCAACTTCAACTGATCTTCCATTCTGATGAATAATGATTTCAGAAAGGATGGTTTTTGGTGGCTCAGGTTATAGGGATGCTTTAATTGTATTATTATACAAGTTGCTGGAAGGATTTTTACTCTTATCAATTGCTTTGGATATCCTTATCTAATTTTGTTCTTTGTGAATCCTTTTTGCTTTTTGCAAGAGTCAGTAGATGTTTCTATGTCTTCTTCAATACCTTCCTTGTGTTGCTTAAACTTCAACTCTGCACTTTTACCTTTTATTTTCTATTGCTCAGGTAAAGTCAGTATTTTCTTTCTTAAGCAGCTTTTTTTCTTTTGTTTTAATGTATTTTTCTTGTTTACAGTATCTTCTATTTTCTTTGTTTCTTATTTTACTGTATTATTTTCTTTCTTTAATTTTTTTTCTGTTTTTTTCAAGCCCTCTCAATTGCTACACCTTCAAATCTGATTGCATATGCAGATTTTCTTCTTGCAAGCCATTTTTACTTTTCTTCTCATTTCATGTTTTTGTCAGTCGTAGAAAAATGTTATTTACCACAGTTGGTTAAGCATCAGTATTTTTCCTTTTTTTTTATGCAAAATATAACACATTGCCTCCTTTTTTAGAAAGAAAATTAAGCCTTCCTACTCTTTTTAGTTTATAATTCTCTTTTTACAGTCCTGTGCCTTCTCAACAAAATCAATTTTGTAATTGGTCTCTTTAGAACTGTCGTACTCAAAATGTTTTTCTCTTTGTTTATTTTTACATCTATTACTCTTACTCTGTCTGAATCATCTTTGTATACCATCAAAATTCTTCCTAAATTTCACATGTTTCTAGGCTTCATGTCATCTATTAAAAGAGCTAGATCACCTTCTTTGTGTGATTCTCTTTCTGCTATTCATTTACTTCTATTCTGCAGCTAATTCATCTTCTCCAAAAATAGATCTGCAAGATACTGAACTTGATTTCATCTTCTATGTAACTAACAATCCTTATGGTGGAAAAAGCCTGGAGGAAATGTTGTTGCCTTTAAGGGTTAGTAGATGGTTGGATGTCAAGCTTCTAAGTTTTCTAAGTCATTGGTAACTTCAGTCAGTGGGTGGTTGTCTATGATGAATTCAATTTCACAGAATAAAGTATTCAAATTGTCATCTGTCAACCTTATTGGCTGTTCTGAGAGTGAAGCTTGGAATATATATTTCTCACAGTTCGAATGTGTCTTTCAGAATGACCTCCTTTATGAGAAGCATGAGGTGGTTGGAATATCCACTGTATTTCCTTTTGCTCTAACATTTTGTTCAATTGCTTGTTATTCCATTTTTAATTTGCTCTTAATTCTTTATTTGCTTTCACAAAATTTGTTCCGTTGTCCGATCGGATTGATTTTACATTACCTCTGTAGCATATAAACCTTCTAAGAGCATTGATAAATCCATGTGTCCAATGAATATAACATTTCTCAATGTATGATTTTGTTACTTATTCGTGAGAATATTAATCCATACCTTTTCTCTCCTACTCTACCTAAATGCTCATTAATCATATGGAAACGCCTTATAATAATTACTGTGACATTATATTTAATGACAAAATGATCGGATGCTTAAACTCATATGGCACATATAAGTTTTTATTCCTGCCACCTATTCTGAAAATTTCTTTGTCATCTTCAAATGGTAACAGTTTCGATAAAACATGCCTTTTTGGTAAAGTCTCTTTCTTTTTTATTTTGTATTTTATGTCATGAAATTCGATATTTCGAAAATATTTATATGTAGCCTTTTCTGCATCCTTCAACTCTGTGATTGTCAAATGTCCTTTGTTCCACTGCTTTCTATGCAGACCTTTTTAACTTAAAATTTCACCTTAATTTTCATCCAATCTGACCTTTATTATCAGTTTTATCTGTTGCAGTTTATTTCTCTTGTAACTTAAAAATTATAGGTTTATTTTTTATTATTTCCTCCCATCATTTTCTGTATATTCTCCATATTTCGTTCGTGTGGCCCAATGTGTTTTATTCTAATATGAAAATTATGGGACCTGGTAATCTATTCGTATTCTTTGCAAAACAAACCAAAACAAAAAAAACTAAACAAAAAAAACACAAAAATAAACAAATAAACAACAAAAAAAACACAAGAAAAAACAGTGATCAAAAATTCATTCACAGATTAAACAACCTCTTTATACTAGCTATGTCTGCCATGCTCATGTTTGCCTACACGGTACATAATTCCATTGCTGTTTGTGATCTTATATAAGACTTCTATTTAACATGAACAATTCCTTAAATTTCTTTGTCTCATAAGTTTTTATGTATTGCAAATAACAAATGATTGCTAACCAAATTCAAAAATATTCTATTGCTATATGTTTCATATCTAACGTCAGCTTTTAAGTTTGCTGGATGGTAAAACAAAAAGTTTTGCAGCACTAGCTTACTATTTTGAATGGTTAACACACAAACATATTTCCTGTTTAACACTCTGGTCAGTCAGAGGCAAATTTTCTGATCATAGTATGAAGAACCAACAGTATTTCTCCTTTATATATATATATATATATATAATATAATATATTATATATATATAAAAGAGTTATATATTTTTCTTCTAATATATATATATACATATATATATATATATATATATATAAATAACTATATATTATATATATATAATATATATATATATATAATATATATATATATATATATATATATTAATTAATATACTAATATATATATATATATATAATAACTAATATATATAATATATATACTATATATATAGATAATATATAAAATATAATACTATATTATATATTTATAATGGAAGAGTTTATAATTTCTTCCAACTTTTTAAATTAAATATTGTATTAATTTAGTAAGAAAGGATAACTGCAGGTTTTTTTTTCTCAAACAATTAATTGTATTCTCAATCTAACTATTAGTCTCACAATATTAACTATTTCTATATTTTTTTTTTTTTTTTTTTTTTTTTTTTTTTTTTTTTTTTTTTTTTTTTTTTTTTTTTTTTCTTATACCTTTTTTAAAAAAAAATTATGCTCGTAAAATTTCATCTTTTATCTCGTTTGTGTAGGGTTGTTGTGGGCGAGTGTTTGTCGCGGATCTTAATTGGAAGCTACAGGACTCTCACTTCTAAAGTTTTTCTTCTCAATTCTTACCTTGTTTTTTATTTACATTTTTGTTCTTCTCCATATATTACATATATATATAATATTTATGTATGATATAAGTGTATATAGCTATTAAATATATATTATAATATATAATATAAAATATATTTTTATATATATATATATAATAACATTTTTTGTATATAAAAATATATAATATAACTTATAATATAGTATATACTATATATATATATATAATATTATATATATATATAATATATATATATATATATATATTATATATATAGTTATATATATAACTAATATATATACATATATAAAATAATATGTGTGTGTGTGGGGGGACATGTGCTGTGTGTGTGTGTGTGTGTGCTTTGTGTGTGTGTGTATGGCCATTAGTTGGTTTAATATGTAGTGGAAAAGCGAAGTTAATCCTTTTGCTTTGTTATTTTCTTCCTTATTGATTGGAGTGTGGTTGGCTCCTTCTAGCGACGAAAGCGCTGACTTAGGCCTATTCCTTCTATTTCTTTTAATCCCTTAATGGGATCCTGCCTCCTCAATCTCGATTAAATTGTATCTATCTTTGATATATGA
>JABUQX010027549.1:27500-35121 GCA_015478945.1 Trachelipus rathkii | reverse complement strand
TAATTTGAAGAATATCTTCTTCTTCCAAAGAACACAAACTACCTACTACAGTACCCTTCCTAACATAATGAGGTGTATCGGAAGGATTAAATAGAGCGATCTTACACGAATCTCGCAAATCCAATACACCAGGAATTGGTACAACGGATCCCATTGGCTCGGATTGAAAACCTACCAAAGCAGAGATTTCAGATGAAGGACAACTTACATCCACCATCTGACAGGAAAACGGGGGTATGGACTTAACCGTGACGCATTTATAAAAGGGGATGTTTAGACTCTCATCCTTAGCTACGAATTCTATACAATCATTAGATCTATGTACTAATTCCCGCGTAGTTAAGTCTGGGAGAAGGTCATTTTCTTTTAAAGCGACAGCCCCTAAAACTAGCGGAGCAGGCATAAATTCCTGGGGAACTACCAACAAAATGACGGGTTTAGATACATAATCACTGTCAGGGAAGTGCAAGTTACATTCAGTATAGAAGTCAATAGGTACTGAATGTTCTCGGACCAGACCACTGATAGCATTAACTTTTATATCTACAGAAGGCCGTAAGGGCAAGTTCATCATGTACGCCTCGGTGATTTCAGTGCTAATTAAACTAATTCCAGCCCCACTGTCTACCATACAACCGTAGAAACCAGAGCTGTTGGGAACCAAAGCGACTGAAACAATCAGAGGGTCCTCCTTGAAAGGAGTACAATGGACTACCATCGTCCGTAAGGGATTTTCTAAGGGTTTAGGTATTTCTAAGGGAGGTCGTTCGGAAGATTTCTCGGAAATAATTTTAGAAGTTTTAAAATTTTCTGTGCCTCCATCATCATTGACTGAGTCGATTAAAGGGTTATTCTCCACCAGAGGACTCAAGTCCGGGGAGACCAGGAGTTTAAAGGGGGATCATACCGCACCTCATCCTTAGCGCAAGGTTTTAAATTTTTACTTGCAGGTAGGGATGGTTCCACTTGCTTGGACGATGGAGGCCTGTGATTGGTCGATTGATTTGAAGAATACGACCGGGAATATACTTTTTCAAAGGGAACAGTTCTAAGGGAAGAAGGCTCGTGGTCATGATTATGGGACTGGGGAGGAGCACTAAGGGAACACCTCATCCCAGCGTGAGGACCACCGCAGAAGGGACAGACTACTTTTCTAATATTCGGAGAAGAAGAGGAAGGAGACTTCCTAGATCGACAATTGGCCCTGATGTGACCTTTCTTTTTGCAATAACTGCATACTCCCAGATATTTGTAACACTCCTCCATGGAGTGGCCTGTTTTTTCACAGTAATTACACAAAACCTTTTTCCGGTCATCAGGCTTAGGACGAGAATTTGAATTATGGTCAGGACGAACGGTACTATCATGGTTCTTGGAACTATTGGTGGAGTCACGATAGTATCGACTACCATTATTTCGTTCTTGCGGACTATTTTTCTTCTTAGGAGCCGGCCGATGATTATTGTTGGATTTAGGTTTCCGTTGTTCGACGTTTTGATGTAAAACCTCAGTCCATCCGGGTAGTGCAGTATTTATCCGGATAACGGATTCCAAAGATTCGTCTAGGTTCACTTTCATCGCGGTCTTTTGGGCATAAGTTGATTTGTCGATCTCAAGTGGATTAGTTTGGGAAATGGAATTCGGGAAAGCGATATTCTCGCTATCTAAGGAATCCGCAAAATTCACTATATTTTCCCAGGAAGCTCTACTATACCCGTCCAACTCCATCATTTTAATATATTGACGGACGAATGTTTCAATATATGGAGGTAAACTACAGAGAAAAGCTATTCTAAGGGAATCATGATCTCTCATATCGTATCCAGGATATGCCTGACTAGCTAGGCGCTCTAACCGAAGGGCGAACATTTTTATGCTCTCGTTAGGGTATCGGTGAGCGGCATGATACTTCTGTATTCTGTATTCTTTTTTCTTTCGTTCCTCATCACGATACCAACACACAAGATTATCCCGTACAGAGAAGTATTCACGGTTGTCTTTGATGATCTCTCGGTATATGTTCAAGAATTTACCTTCTAGCTGTCGGCCAAGCAGTCGTAACCATTGGTGATGGGCATTAGGGTAGTTTAAGCTACAATAAGCCTCAAAATCAGCCAGGTAGACTAAGAGATCTTGTTCCGATTCGTATTTAAACTTTCCAGGATCCACGACCTTAAGCTTCTGAGAGTTCTTGAGTAACTGAGTAAGAAGCACAATGGCTTCCTCCAGCATGTCAAGTCTCTTTTTCATGTGTGGTCCTGAATACATTGAAGGTTCATCATCGTCAGGAATACGACGCATAGGCAGTCGTTGGGAATATCCTTGTGGAATATAACCAGAATGCGACTGAGAATCAGTCGAAAACATCTGGTGCTCCGGATATTGATTTAAGGGAATTTGTTCTCGTTGAGGCTGTAGTAATTTATTATACTTTCCAGAAAAGTCAGCCTCTCCTCTATTGATAGGGGATAGAGAATCTCTATTGTCTCTGCCCATATCGGGAGTTCTAAAGAGAGACTTAGGTTGGGTGAAGTAATTTACTGGGGTTATAGAATCATGACGAAGATTGGGATTAGGAAGAAGTTGAGGTTTAGGAAGAAAATTATGAGTAGGCATAAGATTAGAATTAGGAATAAGGTTAGGATTAGGAATAAGGTTAGGATTAGGAATAAGATTAGGATTAGAATGAAGATTAGGATTAGAAAGAATTTGATTTCTAGAATTTTCTACATAACTGGGTGGATTATGTAGAAAAGGTATTGATCGTGGTTGAGATTGGGAAACTAAGGAAGGTTTATACTCACGATCATAGAAAGAAGTGGTATTTTTAGGCATATGCACATAATGGGAATCGAAGTTAGGTGGAATACCTTGACCTTGATCATGGAACGTTCTGTGTTCAACCTTACCGACTGTATCGCTTACTTGAGCCAATTGCCTTTCACTTAACACCTGTTTATGGAGTTTAGTTAATAAAGTACTCATCTCAGGCTCAGTGAAAGGTTTGTCAGAGTTAGGAGCTAAAGATAAGTCAGAGTTGGAAACTAAGGGTTGACAACCTCTACCCTGTCTTTATTTTCCACATTCATTCCTACATTCATTCCTACATTATTTTTATTACGATCATCACGGAGACGTTGTTCTACACGTGGATCTAATGCGACAGCTGCAAGAGAGGGATCGAAGTCCACAGCTTCTTGGCTATCAGCATTTATGCTCGTATCCAAGTCTTTTGGTTGAGGTTTTTCTGACATTTTCTTTTGTAAGTTTCAAAAGAAAGAATTTCAAAGTATTGGAGGGTTATTACTAACTAACTCTCGATCTGTCCAATATAAGTACAAAAGAAGAAGATTTTTCTTTGAAAAGAACTGAAGAGAATCGATGATTTTTCAAAAATAAATATGACGATGTGAGCGAGAGTCACAATCCTAGTGCACGCAAGCGCAGGAACTCAAACAGAGTCCCTGTTCGGGCGCCACTTAATTTATTTATGTGGCGGAGAGGAAGTACGCTGGGATCAACAAGTGTACCCGACGGTGAGGTACCTCTCTCCGCTCTTTCTAGGAGATATGAAGTTCGAAGAATTTTTGATTTCGGAAGTCAAAGTATAGGAGATTACGTCAATGTTAGGTTTGTGATGTTCAAAGATAGTGGTTTGAAGGTCTAGTCAGCACAGCAACCACCTGACACCATCAGGAGTAATACGGAGCAGATTAGATTTTCTCCGTAACGGAGGAAGTTAGTCTTCAGGACTCCGTCGGCCTGCTGACTTGAATGACTTTCGAGGAGGATTGTGAACTTTGATATAAAATGTTGATACAATCTAAGATTTTTACCTAAAGGAAGATGTAGAATTATTTAGCTCGTTTCCCGGAGCTTTCTCGAAGATTAACCCGATAGAGGTCTCGAAGATTAACCCGATAGAGGTCTCGAAGATTAAGAGTAACAATACCAAAAAACATCAATATGAAGGATAGTGACACTCCATAAAAAAGTTTTATCTTTACTAAAATCGCTCAGAATATATGGTGGGAGGTCTGACAAAAGTTAATATTTACCACAGTCCTACCCCAACAATATATAAATAAAAGATTATGATTATATAGAATTAGTTAATACACCTTGGAGAGCAAGTTAAAGGTTCCAAGGTGTAAAATATGTACACGAGCACAGACAGCTCTAGGATCAGAATCGAGAGTGGAAACCGAACGCTTCCAAATATTGCTCATGCATAAAAATCAAGGGAATAAGAAATCCAGACTCAACAATTGTGAATAAATGATGACTTAACTGAATTGACTGGGGGAATGGTTCCAAGTGGTGAGTATGATTCAGGAGAATACAACTATGCTGAAGTACTATTAAAGAGGAAGGAATCAGGCCAAATCCCAACGTTAGAATTGGCAGGGAGAGGGATCCAGATGAACCACAACTCCGAAACAACTCCAAGAAGAAAGATTCAGGATGAATTCCAACTTTAAAATAGCACCGAGGAAAGATTCACTAAGGAATCCCACTCAAGATTATCAGCACAAAAAGAAAAGAAGGAATCCCAAGATTGGAAGAAAGATTCAAGTGAATCCCAACTATGAACGTCTAGAAGGATTCAGGAGGAATCCCACAGTTAGAATGTTGAAGGATTCAGGATGAATCCCAATATCAGAATTAAAATGTCTTGAAGGATTCAGGATGAATCCCAAGATAGGAACCCTGTCAAATATAAACAATTATTGGTATTTATACCATAATTTATATTTGCATATTTGACAGTTAAAAGAAGTCACATATATTTATTCTATCAAGAAACATACCCTGATATATCCAAGAGGGGTTTTTCTTAAATGGGGACTAATGATGTCAACGGCCTTCCAGCAAGCAACAAGATAGTAAACTGTAATAAGAGTCAAGTTTACTATCTGTACATTACTACAAATCTTAGTTATTAATTAATAAAATCAAATAAATTTGCAGCACTGACCTCTGAGACAGCTAGAAAGGCTTATCAACTTCTTTTGTGTATAAATATTCAGCACAATTATATTTTTACTATCATCTGTGCTCCTGGTGCTATGTTTATCATTAAGTTTATATTATATCATTCATACATATAATTATAACAAGATGTACTAAAAAGAAGAAAAACTGGTATAGTATCTATACATGTTATAAGGGTTTTTCAATAACTGAAGACATATAATAAATAATATAAAGTATCACAGCCTGGATCAGAAATGGAAACCATTCCAGACTGTATTATAAAAAACATTTCCGAGAATAAACAACACCAGAATAAGATAGCGAATTGCCAATTGACACCATGGATGCATGATCAATATCTCCCTTATATCCTCCCCCACTAAATCTAAACATATATATATATAGGCAGTAGCATATATATATATATATTAATATATATATATATATATATATATATATATATATATATATATATATATATATATATATATATATATATATATATATATATATATATATATATTTCGCGTAATCCGTCACGTATCTGAAAAAAAAAAAAAATCAAAAAAATCAAAAAATCAAAATCAAAAATCAATAAAATCAAAAATTTTTAAATTCTCTTCGTCTGATAGCAATGTGCTGAAAACCTCCTATCAAATTTAGCTTTCCGTGAATGGTGTTGATAAGCTCAAAACCTTTCAACTACCAACACGACCCTTCAGTAATGAGGACATGGTACATGAAATATATATATATATATATATGCAGGAAGATATGTCTCTATTTGCATATATATATATATATATATATATATATATATATATATATATATATATACCGGGTATATATATATATAGTTAGTTATATAGTATATATATATATATAATATATATATATATATATATATATATATATATATATATATATATATATATAAGTTATATATATATATCGAATTAATTTAAAGACGCAAAATGTGTGGTATCGGTTAAAGGTATCGGCCATTTTTACCGATACCGATACCGATACCGATACTACTACTTCCACAAAATTCCGATACCGATATTACCTCAAAAAACCACCGATCTGCATACCATGGTATCGGTGTATCACTAATATATATATATATATATATATATATATATATAGTTAGTATATATATATATATATATATATATATATATATATATATATATATATATAGTGGACCTTGTGGTAAGAGTTTGAATGCAATCGATATATTTTTATAATTTGTGAAAACAAAAAATATCGATAAATGAGGAAATACGAAGTAATTTAATTTCTTTTCTTTATTTTACTGAAAATAAATAATACGACAAAAGAAGTATCAATTTGAAAAAAATTTAAGCTTCACACACACACACACACACACATATATATATATATATATATAGTTATAAGAGTTATATATATATATATATATATATATATATATATATATATATATATATATATATATATATATATATATATATATATATATATATTTATCTTTAAATTTTTAGTTTGATTCACGGTATAATGGATAAAATTGTACCACTCAAGACTTCCAATATTTTTATATGAACTCCAACAATCTTTTACTATTATACTTCCAGGTTTAATTTTATCTTTAATACAAGCAATACTTTCATCAGCATCGAGAATAGGATTCGTACATACCTGAAAAAATAATATCATACCTAATCTAACCTAAACTAACTTAACCTAACCTAACCTAACCTAAGCTAACCTAACAACCTAAAATAACCTAACCTAACCTAAAAAGTCAAAAATAATCTAACACAGAGGTTCTCAAACCTATTTCGTCTACCGCCCACTTTGAAAATCAATTATTTTTCAGCGCCCCCCAATTTTTTTTTACTTTACCAAAACTTAAAAACCACATTTAAGTTTTTATATATATATATATATATATATATATATATATATATATATATATATAGTATATATATATATATATATACTTAAAATTAAATTTTTAATTTTTGTATATATATATATATATATATATATATAAATATAAATAAAATTTATACAATCAAACAGGGCAGAAATATGAACTAAAATTACTAAATAATCGATGTTGTGTAGTAGGTAGGTTTTAATTTCAGTGAATTTTAAAATATTAAGTAGATGAAATTACAAATCAGCCATCGCCCCCTAAACTACTTCAACACCCCCCATTTTTTCTAGGCCCCACCCCCCTCTAGGCCTCCAGCGCCCACAAGGGGGCGTTATCGCCCACTTTGAGAAAAAATAATCTAACATAATCTAAAGTAACAATTCAAAAATAATTAACATAACCTTACGTAATTTACATAAGCTAACGTAACAATAAAAAATAATCTAACCTAAGCTAACAAGAAAGTAACCTAATCCAGCTCCTCTCCTCTCGACCTAAATATTTATTTGTTATTAAATTTTTACACTTATATATACATACATAAATATATATATTATATATTATTATATATATAATATATATATATATATATATATATATATATATATATTGTTAAGAAAAATGGGGAAAGGAAGGAAAAAGAGGAAAGATATGAATAAAGAGAATAAAAAAAAATGGTAAAAATTGAAAAAAACATCTCACTATGCTGGGAATTCT
>JABUQX010027549.1:10000-22500 GCA_015478945.1 Trachelipus rathkii | reverse complement strand
TCTACTCTTATATGATATATACTCTCCTTTCTGAATAATATGTCACTGTATTGAATGCTGGGAATAAAAATAATCAGCAAGATCTGATATATGTAAATACATTAAATAACCAGTATCTTATTTGAATATCTTTTTTAAATGAGTTGAAAAGAACTTTTAGTATCCCAGTCCCTTGAAGGAGAGATGGTGAAATAAGAAAGATATATATATAAGAGGTAGAATATATGAGCATGAGAAAGAAGAGAGTTGTGATGCAACTCCATACCATGGTATCGGTATCGGTATCTGTAGATCACCAGTTGATTTGAGGACGGTATCAGGAATCTCAGAGGTAGATCGTGTATCTATAAAATTTTGGCTAATATCTGTTATAACTCCGATACCATTTCAATATATCCGGTCTTCTTAAAATCGATTTGACATATTATTATATATATATAAAAATATATATATATATATATAAAAGATATATAAGAGAAATATATATATATGGTTGGTTGGTTATTGGTTGGTTATATATAATATATAAAGTAAAGAGATATATAAAAGAAAAAGATATATATATAAAGTATATATATATCATTTATTTGCTTCCAATATCATTATATATGTTTAAATTGAAAGGTTTTGAGCTTATCAACACCATTCACGGAAAGCTAGATTTGATAGGTTTTCAGCACATTTATCCCACACAAGAGAATCAAAATTCTTCCACTATCCAACTAATCTATATAAGTAAAGCCCCATCCTTCTCTGGAACTAGCCCAGGTAATTCTCTTCCTGAGTTTTGAAGTTCTCTTCTTATTTATATATAGTAAAGTAAAAAGATATATGAGTTACACATACATACATATAAAAAAACATATATATATATATAAAAGAGAAAATATATAAAAAGATAAGATATATATAAAGATATATATAAAAGAAAGAGTATATAAAGTATATAAAAGATGAAAAAGAGATATAAGAGATATATATTTATAATTATTCCGATAAGTCTTCCTATTCATCCAACCCATATATCAAAAATGTTTACCATAGGGTATTTTCATTTGCTCAAGCCATTAATTTTGTAAGAACAATGCTGAGCGAAAGTCGTTGTTAAAACCAAAAAAATTTCAAAATGCTAACAAACGTAAGGAATTTCCCTTAATTTATAAGGTTGCTATTTCCTGTGATTGCGAATTTAGCACGCTTCTTACTAAAAGTGTAAACCAAAAAAATACTGATACTAGTAAGTCTGCTTGAATCATGATATTTTGGTCTAATGAAAATCAGCTCTAACGGATTTTTCAAATCGATAAACTCCATCACAATAGTTGATCAATTTTTTGTAATATAAACCATTTGTTGCTAGTTTGATTTCCTGCTTCATCTGAAACACGAGCCCACTCAAATCCAAGGTTGATTTCCAATGGTCTAAAAAACAAAGCAAACCTCGCAAAGAAATTGTGTTCTGCTTGCACGAAATTCACTTCAATTAGTCCAGGCAATCAGGAGTGCCAAAGAAGCCTTATGGATGTTAGGTGTTTTTATATAAAAAGATTCAAAATTTTTAAGTTCTTCACCTTAAGATATGGAGAATTTTTGAAGAATGGAGAATTTTAAAGAGATATATGAGTGCCCAATGATAGTGATCTCTGACAGGTAAATTCTCTGGTTGAGAGTTGGGGAGATTAGTTCAAAGAAATGTCCATGCATTTAGTGCCTTAAGATCTTAGTTAGAGGAAAGTTTGACCTTATTAGGGGCCTGAGGTTACAGGGTTAGTATTATTTGATAGGGAAACGATAAAGAACTGTAAGTTCATGGGATTTTTGAACTGTAAATAAATCACAAATTGAGTCTCAGCATAATAAAAGAGAAAAAGAAACCAGGTACTGTATGCTTTGTTGAAGATAGATTGTTTAATCTGAAAGGTTGTTGAATGAGTGTCCAATGAGCGGTAAAGCCAGAAAGTATGTTCTGCAAAAGTTGAGGACATCAGTGGTGCAGTTTGAGGGAGATAAATGTTATCGAGAAACGTGGTAAACAAGTTTATCAAAACAAGAAGGATTAGTGGGGCAGCTAAAACCAGAAAGAATTTACAGAGGTGTGATTTCATGAAAATCTCAATCAGAACAAAATAACAAAGGCTTGTGTGACCCCAGACCCATTTTGTTGATTAAGAAACATAAATTCAAAGTGACAGTGGCTGCTATGTACAGAAGAAGTTCAATGAATACTTCTTCCTTGAAGGGTCTGAATTTTTCATGTTCTCTGGGCATCTCCTTTAATCATAAATTAAAATATATGGAATGCTTGCGATAGAACGAATTTTTAGAATGTTATGAGAGTAGTACATATAAGAGGTATATATATATATAAAAGGTTGGTTGTTATATATATAAGAAGATATAGCTTGTATATCCAGAGAGGAGGCCTGGAACCAGTTAGGTTATGTTACAGGTAAAAATGTTGTCCATTTATGAAATAAAAATCTTCTAAAGAAAATCCATGATATGAGCAAAAGCAGCTCCATTTCACAAAATCCTTGGGTAAAAATTTGCTAGGAAAATGTTTTACACGGCACATTAGGAAGCCTGAGTTTGACTGGGCAGCCCAAGTGGATTGCTCGATGCAATCTCCGAGGGGAGGCGGAGGAACCCCGCGACACCCAAATAAGCCGGGGTTCCGGAGACCCTCCCTTCGAGGGTGTAATTAGTCCCACTTCCTTGTGAAGCCTCCCTTTAGCACAGACTCACCCTGTTTCCATACTGGGCGTGAGACTTAAGTATTCTTTTGTGAAAAAAAAAGCAAAATTTAATAGAAAGTCTATTTATTTTAACGAGAAACTATTTATTTTAACGAGAAACCACAAAAAAAGGTCTCTAAATAGGCCTCTTAATCATATTTCATCATAATGGTTAACAACACCTGATTTATATTTTGCATCTTCCTATAGTGGCTACGTCACATATATATGATATAATGTTATACCAGATTCCAAAAATGTATTCTTTTCGCTGTAGCTATTGTAGTTTTTATGATATATGCTTCTTGACTTTTTACATTTCTTCCCCAGACTAAAATTGGACCAGCATTCCACCAATGTATTCCGTTTACTGTAGCATTAATAGTTTTTAGGATACATATGACTGAATACAAACGCTGACCATATATATATATATATATATTATATATATATATAATTATTTTTATTATTATTTTTTTATATTATTATTATATATATATATATATATATTATTATAACTGTGATATATATATATATATTATTATTATATATATATATATACATATATGATATGATATATATATATATTAGTTGGTTAGTTAAGTTATATATTAAGTTATATATATATATATATATATATATATAATTCATTAATATTATTATTATTATTAATATTAATATTATTATTAATATTATTATTGAGTTTTAAAATTATTCAAAATTCTTAATATTAGTTCAATTAATCGGCAAAATTTGCCGATGACGATTGAAAAAATATGCCAATTTTGCCGATGACGATGACAATTAATCGTCCCATCAATAATATATATATATATATATATATATATATATATATATATGTTGTTGAGCAAAGATATATATATATATATATAGGCAGAGTAAAGATATATATATATGTTATATAAAAGATTTAAGTGGCGCAATTCTATTCATAACCCAATCTCATAAAGTGTGGTGGTAGGGGAGATAGCATTTAGCAGAGCTGCAGCACACAGTGATAAAGTAGTGTTTAGTTCCAAGCTGTTGGGACATCGCCCGTCGTGATGCTATCAGCCTCCTGCACCAGACGCCAAAGAACTCCCCTGACAATGCTGCGAGCACACCCCGCTCTGCGCACCTGAAAGCGTCGGGTAGTAGCGTGCAGCTGTCAGGTGAGAGCTAGGTGTGCACACATTGAGGTCACCGAGAAGGCTTCGACCATTCTGTACTCTTACGTGCAGTTGGTCCACACCTGCAGAAGCTTGAGAAGTACAGTAACAGGCAGCACAGGATGACCAAACAGAATAGCCCCTAATAGAAGAAACGATTTAATGGTTGTTCGGTGATTTGATAGGTGTTCAGAATCACATTTGATGGGTGTTCATGTTGTCACTCAGGTGGTCACCAATTTGAAGGAGTTAAATTCTGGTCTTGACAACCACCTTTACTGTAGAGATGATAGATGCGAATATTAGTGGTGAGCATTGTCCCGCAGCTGAGTCTCCCAGTGCTGCTGGTATCCCAGGTAGATAGCAGCCCTGCGCCCATATCCTAGCTATAGATATATGGCATATATATATATATATATAATATATATATATATATAATATATATATATATATATATATATATATATATATATATATATATATATATATATATAAACGTATAAAGAATATATATATATATATATATCATTGCTGTTGGTTCTGACATATTTGAGATTTTTACATTTAAGTCCCTGGTCTAAATCATTTATTTATATGAGGGACAATAATGGCCCCAGCACTGAACCTTGTGGGACAACACTCTTTACTATTTGTCCCATGATGACTTACTACCATTTAAAAGTACACACAGTCTTCTATTCCACAACCACTTTAATCCAACCATATACCGCTCCACCTATACCACATTGCGATAACTTTTGCATCAGCCTTATGTTGGGAACCTTATCAAAGGCTTTGCTGGTGTCTAGATATATAATACAGGGTTCATACTTTCTGGAAAGTCAGGGGAAAAAAAATTGGTCAGGGAAAGTCAGGGAAATGTTTTAAGATATGCTGAAAGTCAGGGAAATTCCAAAAAAGTCAGGGAAATTTTAAAATTTCAAAACATATGAAGAATGATCCATGGACCAAGTTGCATATTTTTGATATAGTTTTTTTCCTTACTGTATAATTGTGGAATAAGAGATGTATTTGATAAGTGAATGAAAAGGATGGGCGAGGAATGACATTCCATAAATCTACTTCTATCCTGTTTCTTTCTATTTTTAGTTCACTATTACCTACTATTCTTCCTATTCTGTTCGTAGAGGTTGTTCCAAGTTCATTCTTCCGATTGAAGGTGATTGGTATATGGATGTGTTTTAGACTGTATGACTTATGACTTAATCTGTTTATATCTTTTTCTTTTTAGGGATTTATACTTTTTGAGGTGTTTTTTTTTTTTTGAGGTTTGACGAAGTGATTTTGGATTTTTGTGCAGTTGAAGGTATTTATTATTTATTTATAAAATGACTTCAAACAAAAACTAACTTTAATGACCAGTGGTTGGATGTCAAACTGAACCCACAGTTTATCAGGTGGTTGGGTAAAGGACCTGATAGTTCCAAGGCATACTGTAAAAGTATGTAAAAAGAACTTTGATCTAACATGGGACGCCAGAAGTTTCACATTCAAGAGTTGAAACTCATTTGAATTTAATCAAAACCTGTAGTAAATTCAACCATCATTAGAAAAACTTTTCGCTGTGTCTCCACGCCAATGAAAGATAGCAGCAAAATTGTGCACATGCTATCGAATAACTTCACCTGATACTTACCAACGACATCGTGTACGACCTTGAGTGTTCTATTAATAACCAACTAAAATCAGTTTATCAATCGGTTTCATCTTTTGCATTAAAGATGATGTTACAGGATCTGAAATACTATGGGCATAAAGGTGGTGGATGATGTGTGCAGATATAAGGGAAACATTTAAATTAATGTTTCCAGATAGTATGAGGCTTCCAAATTTTAAAATGTGGCTGATGAAATGTAAATATGTGATTAACCATGAACTTCCCTATTTTTCTGGAAAGCAAAAGCACAATATACTACTTTGCAGTGAAACTAAGGCTACCCATTGAATTAAAATTTAAAAATAAATTACTCAGTTTGCTCCTTCGGCAGACTTGACGTTTTTTTATCACCAGAATCAATGTTTGTACAGTTTTGGTAAATTTTTAAATTACGACTGTTATTGGTGAACTTGAACATGAAGCAGTGGAAGGAGGGGTTTCTATAAATTAAGCAATTTTTTAGTTGAGAATCTGAAAGAACATAGTTTGATTTCTCAAAGAACAGTGCACAATGCTATAACATCTCTTAAAAGTATTCATAAAGTTCTTGTGTTTGATTGGACGTTGACAAATGTAAGAGCGCCCATAGAGATATGAAGAACAATCTCAAAGAGTCATATAGAAACTCAAGAAGTAGAGCATGTATTAAAAAGCAAGTTTAAAAAATACGCCAGGTGCTTGTTAAGCGGGTTGAGCGGCAAAGAATATGAGAAAGATGTTAAAAACGAAAGCTTTTGACAGAAGAAGACCCTAAAATCAAAACTAGATAAGCTTATAAAATGGTGCCAAACCCGAATCTCTCCCCATTTAGAACTCTGTATCTACAGTGACTTTATTCACCAGTCCATTAATAAAGCTTTTAATTTATTTCTTTGAAGTGAAATGTAACTGTTTAGCCAGCAAAAACAAGGGAAAAGTATGATCTGCTATGGGAAGCTGCAGGGTTGATTACTGGGAAAATAAAATATTCAAATTATCCAGTTGATGATAAACAGTTTCTAGGCAAATTAATGACCTAAATACAAGAACTGAGTAAATAGTCGTGTAATAATACATTAATGATATTTTTATACAGCAAAAAGCAACAGAAATTGACGTGTCAGGTACTTGCGAATTTGGTCAGGGAGTCAGGGAAATCAAATTAAATTTCAGTGTGGAACCCTAATATCAACTGATCTTCAAAAGTTTGTCTGGCATGATCTACTTTTGAAACCATGCTGAGTCATACATTTTGCTTAATCGGTGTAAAAGTAATACTTTGCAGCACTCTAAGTGTAGGAGCATATGATAAAGATTTAGATTCCAATTATCAATAACCTAATAAGAATGCTGGTGAAAATGTTCCATTCATAAATGAGATCAGAAAATTTACTGTTCTGAATATAAATACAATGGCATCAACCTATTATTATAATCTGATTAATTTGTTTTCTCATGAAAATAAAGGAGCCACCTCTAATATCTAATTTAAGTAATTAGGATCTAGAGGAATTAAGAACCAATACCCTTGTAGCATATCAATCATGCCATAATCAAAATGTTGAGAGGCATATAGAAGTTGTTACAGAAGCAGCAGCAGCTTGTTTTGTTGGATTTCATTGGAGAGATGGTGTTTATAAGACAGAAATGTAAAATCTAGAAAGCTTTGTGGGATACAAAGAAACATTATGTGAAGAGTGTAATTAATCTACATACTTGATTGACTTTACATCATTGTTAGTAAAAATAAAAAGTTTATCAAGTATTTACAATTTTTACCTGAAAACCTTGAAAATTTGTAACTGTTTTAAATTTGATGAAACACTGTTAAGTATTTAACATAACATAGCATGTGACACAGCTTTTTAAAGCACCTCATTTATAAAAATGGTAAAATAGTTTTTCATGAAACTATAAAAATTTTGAAAATTTTAAAAAAATGTCAAGGTCAGTAGCATGCTCAATTTTTGTTGCAAATTTCCTTAAATTTAAATGGTATTTTCTGAAGATACCAACTTTTAAACCCCCTGTTTTTTATTTTTTTTACTCCACCATTGTAGGGGAGAGTGTGTGTGTATGAATCAAGTAAGACAGTATGTTTCCCAGGGGATTTTACTTTTATCTTTGGCAAACCCAATAAATTAACTGAGACTCCTTTGAGACACGTACAATGCCCTAAAATTATGAGATTACTAAGTAGTCTAAAACTCTAACTAATATATAGCTATATGTAACTTTTATTTACCTATGTAGTTCAATCCAAGCTTAAGGCTTTTGCCTAGCGGGAGAGTTGTTAGATTTTGGGACTGAAGTAACCATATTAGTTTCAGTCCAAGCAATATTTCACCACTGTCTGTGAAAAGAAATAGAGCAATACAAACAACAAAAGTTGGTTAAAGTTCCAAAGGAATGGATAAAATAAAACCTTCTTAAAAATCCCTTTATCGTTGTATTGTTAAATTATATACAAGCCTGATTTTGACAAGGCTATGGTTCCTTATGAGAGGAACCAGAAAAATGTAATCTGGCTATAGAAAAATCAATCAGTAATATTGAAGAGACCAGGAAATCTAATAAGATTCTGGTTTACTGTGTTGGATGTGACGAGGTATTGTATATTTATTCAAAACCCTCAAAATTAATGATTTACTTAATTTTTGCTTTGATGAATTTCTCCGGGAAGTGGTGATCATAACAAAAGCTCTGTTATTAGTTTAAGTCTGTTATTGGTTTTATGACTGATAATTGTCTTGTTTCTTTCGGAAAGACCTCCAGGCTATAGAATTGCAATGGTAAGAAGAGCTCCTCCTGGCTCTATCAAGTTTGGTTAACTGAAGAAAAGCTCCCAGGTTTAGAATTGAATTAATTGAAGAAGTGCTCTCAGCTTTAAAAGTGTGTAATAATAATATTTTGTTATCACAGGAATCAGTTTTTTCAAATGTATTTGTCTGATGAACGATATATCAATTGTTAATCATTTTTATATAATTGTATTTTACAAGCTCTCTTTAAAAGAGAATGTTGAATTAGAACTTCTTGACTCTGTCAACTTATACTGCGATTAATTACACCAGTACTGAGATAACAAAATGATTAATGCAAAGTTCAACTGGAGCTTATTAATTTAATCATAATAATTATTGGCTAATGAGGTCCCTAACACCGTACTCATCAAAGTAAAGAAGAAATTATGAAATAAAATTTAATTTGGCTTCTTTTTAGTCATTATGTAATAGTATAAAGGATTTTTATTATCCTATTTTAAATGAATAAATGTTTTCATATTTTTAATTTCATTTGCTTGTTATAGTTTCATTTGTTAATTATCTTTTAGTACATTTAAGAATTGGATATTGACAACTACAAATACAAAATCTTGATTTTGTGTACTATATAATAAAATGTATATTTATTAAATTCTTTTATTAATCTGATTTTCTCCAAATTCCAGTATTACTATATATAACAAGTGGGTTTTATTGTGTAATTTAGGTGTGCTTTTTTGGTTTTATTGGGAGGATTGTTTAATGCCAGCCCTGCTTTAGTACTTTTAAAATAACTATTTTAAAATAATAATAGCTACAATTACTATTATAATCAATTCAGAAATATTAGTCAGAACATAGTTTGATATTTTAATGTTGAACAAGGTTGTTTCATAATAGTTAATGTAGCAAAATAAATAAATAAATAAAAATGTCAGAATAAGCTGTAAAGAACTTTAGTTTAAAGGGTGAATTACTTGATGTAGAGTCTCATCATTTATTTGCAATGATGTAATTTTGAGTGTTAATGCAATACTTGTATAAATGAGGTTAGCGTAAAGAAGTAAAATATTTAAAGAATTTTATGATCAAAACATTATTTTTTATTTTAATTCTACATTATTGTAATTACAATTTTCCAGATAACTTTTTCTTTATCTTAATTTGTTTAAAATATATTTCCATTAAAATACAATAAATATTAAAATGAATATCAAATCTGAAAATGAAATAAAAGTGGAAGAATTAGACTTGGAATATGACTCTTATCAGCAAGGTTCTCAGGTGAGATATATATATATATATATATATATTATATATATATATATATATATATTATATATATATATATATATATATATATAATATATTATATATATAATATATTATTATATATATATATATATTATATATATATATATATATATATTATTATATAATATATACATATATATATATATATATATATTATATTATATATACAAATATATAGTATATATATAATAATATATATATATATATAATATACTATTTATATATATAATATATAAATTATATATATATATATATATACTATATATATATATATATTATATTAGTATATATATATATATAATATATATATATATTAGTTGATGGGACGATTCATCGTGCATCTCATCATCAAAAATTGCGCAAATTTTTATAAAAATCGTAATTGGCATATTTCGCCGAATATCTTTGCCAAGGATATTGATCAAGATTACTAAGAATTTTTGAATAATTATTATAACCTCAATAATAATAAAAAAACAAAAATAATAATAAGAAGAAATTAATAATAATAATAATAATAATAATAATAATTTATATATATATAATTATATATTATATATATATATATAATATATATAATATATATAATTATATATAATATAGTATATATATATACTATTATATATATATATATATTATATATATATATATATATATAATATATTATATATATATAATAACCATTTTGCTTATGGTATGTATGAAAATTTTCCAGTGCCTAATGGTTCGCCTTCTGTATTCGTTCATATCCACACTCATTCCTTCAGACAACAGATCATATACACATTACTTTATTATCACACCCCTCTTCTAGGACAACATCTTACAGATTCCCTATCCTTTTATATCCATACGTGTAGGAGAAAAAATTGCCCACATCGTATCCTGCGTGTTCGTTATAGAAGGCGACTAAGGGACGGTGGTAGTTAGGTTGGCTGCCTACTACCACTTATCTTTTGCCAGGAATGCTAATGCATGCCTCGGAGAAGTCGTGATCGCAAGAAGCGCCCTTCTATCCTTCGGCGAAAATGTATGAATCGTATCTGTATATGAAATGTCAGTAGGAATAAATGTTGAGGAGATGAGAGAGGTGATTGATGTATTTAAAAGGGCAAATTTGATTGCTCGCGTGACTGAAACAAAGATGAAAGGAATGTGGAAATGAGTGGTTTGGTGTGCGTTGTGCGTTGAAATGTGTTTGTTTTGCTGTGGAAAGGAATGAGAGGGGGTAGAAGGATTTGCAATTCGATGAGTGAGTTATGTTGGTAGAGAGCTTGGTGGTAGATTTTGGTGTGTTGGAGTACTAGAAGTCTTAAGGTTAAAATTTAAGTTTGAAATGGTCAAAATCGTTGAGGTAATGTTGAAAACGAGTACGATTATTCATGCGGATTAATCTGAATGATGTTTTGAGATGGGAGAAGAATAGGAGGATTCAGTTCATTTGCCACATATGTGCCCCATTCAAGGAATTTTTTTTACAGTTGTCACCACCACTCACGGCAGAGCCCTATTTTCAAGGAGGGGGTGTAGTACTCTCAAAAGTTCACCCTCTAGCGGAAATTACGCATATGAGCACAGACGCAGCTTTAAAGTGAGGAGATTAAATTCAGTAGGAAATACAGAAGATGGAAGGAGATTTCCACAAAACAGAGGTGGTGGAAAGAAGGAAGCAGCACCAAAGCAAACTAGCCTGGAGTTACCAAATCCAACACATACTCGTGCGGAGATACAGCACCTATTGTGCTACGAAGGGGTCGTTGAAAGGTGTGGACTGGTGGTACGTGAAGTGATAAGTTCCAATCGAGCAACTTTGCAGCTGCTGCGGGGGAGTACCTATAGGATAGAGATAAAGGCGGAGGGTCACCGCGCCGTAAAGATAGAGGGGTCAAGTGAACTGGAAAATACAGAACAGTTTTATAAGCCTTTTGGCCTTGAACTCGGACCCTGTCCAAAAGCCTGGTTGAAACCAGAGCCCTTCCCCCAGATATTGAGAAGCAGTAATCCATACATGGCGAATGAGACCTTTGTGATAAGCGGAAGCAACTGAAAAAAGGAGGAAAGTCTCCAAAGTCTAAACAGAACTTCCAGTTCTTTGAGGCCGCCCCTAGCAAACCGTTGTGATTGAGGTTTCCAAGGACATTTTTTTGTTCATGTTAAGGCTAAGGATGTTTATATTGTCAACAGGGAGAGGGACAGAACGTCGAAAGAGACAGGAAAGTTTGAAGGTATTTTGGAGAAGGAGATTTGTAAAAGTTGAGTTTTAAAAGAATTGAATTTCACAAAGTATTTCTATCCAAATCAGCGAGATAAATCGGAAAAATTAAGACGAGAGGCACAATTCCAGAAGTAAAAGTGAGTAGATTGATTATGAGTTAAAGACATGAAGAAGGTCGAGTTACATCGGAATACGAGTGCTGATAGAGTTTTAGAAGTGCAGGTGAGAAGATCATTAAATGAAAAGTAGAGAATAAAAGTAGGAAGATAAGAGACAGAACCACTAGAGGAACACACTAATTGGACAGAAAAGAGAAGTCAGCCCCGTCACAACAGCGATAATGAGCGATTTCTGAAAGAAAGCTAGATCGATAATAAGCCAAAGAGAAGGAGGAAAAACCAAATGAGGGGAGCCTTGGAGAGCAGAATTGCACGCGGCCAAACCTGCAAATGCTAACTTGGATATGTCAAGCACTACCACCAAGTCTCCCCGTAGTTTCTTTAAAGAGCGAAAAACCATAAATCGGTTAGATAGGGAATGTATATCGCAGTAGGACTTGTGCACACGAGATAGCCGTACTGGCATTCGGAAGCTGAGATTTCCAGATGACTCTAAAGAAGTGAGTTGAGAAGGGTTCAAAAGATA
>JABUQX010027549.1:0-5000 GCA_015478945.1 Trachelipus rathkii | reverse complement strand
ATGTTCTACTACTCTTCTCTTTCCAGTGTATGTTTTGCAACTTTACTCCAATCTGAGAAAGCGTAGAAGAATATTATTATTATTATTATTATTATTATTATTATTATTATTATTATTATTATTATTATTATTATTATTATTATTATTATTATTATTATTTATAGAAATTTAAGAGCCTGAAAAATGTTTCTTCCTTGTTGAAGAAAGTGAGTGAAAAATGTTCAGAGACAAATTTTGAATCAGAAGAAGAAAGATTCTTTGCCAAACTTGTGAAATCGAAATTTCCTTTGGTGACTCTCAAGAAGTTGAGTGAGAAGGAATTAAAGGTAAATTTGGATTTAAACATTACTAGTTTGTAAAATAATTTATTTTTATCATATCATCATCATCAGCTGCCACTTGGATCCCCAGAACTGGGGGTGGGGCTCGCAAATATATGCACCAGAAATCTGAGGCATGTATGAAGATTTCTAGATTACAAATAAATGTTAGCCAGCAATCACTGTCGCCTCTTACGTCAGGCAGAACTTACGCTGTGGAAATTCTTTCTCCCCCACACACAGTTATTATTATTATTATTATTATTATTATTATTATTATTATTATTATTATTATTATTATTATTATTATTATTTAATTATTATTATTATTATTATTATTATTTATTATTATTATTATTATTATTATTATTATTATTATTATTATTATTATTATTATTATTATTATTATTATTATTATTATTATTATTATTTTTATTATAGCTCTGCTTTATTATATAAACTATTCTGCCAATTCCTGTTTGGTAGTAAAACTCGTACTGTTCTTATGCAATTCCTCACAAGGATGCCATCATCAGAATATTTCAGAGCCTCATGTTACTTAGCCCTGAATTGTGCAATTTCTGTCCTACCAAAAACTCTCCACAGAAAAAGCAATTTACTCATTCCTCTTCTTCCGACTCATTCAGTACTTTATCACTTTTGGTGGAGTACTTATCTTCCGACTCATTCAGTACTTTATCACTTTTGGTGGAGTACTTATTTTTAACGGCTCCACAGTTGTATTACCTTCTGCTAAGATTGAACCTTTGCCTCTAAATCCACTCAAGATAATTTCTCTCCCCCCATCTCTCTAAACCCCAACCCCCCTCTCCCTCACTCTAATTCATTTATCTCTTCTAACATATTTTCTGTTGAAAATTTTTGTATTTAGTTTATATTTCCGTTTCTTCAATGGAACTGCAGTGGTTACTACCCAAACTTGCAAGAATTGAGAAGACTTATTGAACTGCATACTCCAAAACCCATATGCCTCCAAGAAGTACAATTGCGTAACCGTGTTTTTCTGCAACCATACAAATACGGGTTGCCTCTCGCTTCTCAAAATCGTGGCGCTTATGATAGAGGTGGTGCGGCGACGCTGTTCCATGAATCAGTTCCGTTCACCCATATCCCCGTTCCAACTCAGTTACACTCGGTAGCTGCCCGTGTCCTCCTCGATTTCTCGTTTACCTTGTTCTCTGTGTACCTTGCTCTTAGCTGCAGCTTACACGAGGGAGGAGAGGACCTTTTCGGACTGTTTCGAAATCTCCGTCCACCCTTGTTGGTGTTTGGGGATTTTAATATTCCCCACCCAATGTGGGTGACTCCGTTTCGTCACCAAACGCGGATTTGCTGATGGGTATTTTACAGAGCTCCTCCTTCTGGGAATCGGAAAACAGGACTTAACAACGTTTACTACCCCTGCGACCTGCGAAGCCACTGACGTCTTTCACTCCCCATGACGTCTGCGAGACACACTGACGTCTTGCCTTCCCCTGCCGTCATCATGCCACTGACGATCTTTCTTTCCACTGCGTCTCGGCACTGAACGTCTTTTACACTATACCCCTGCGTCTCGGCCCACATGACGTCCTTTCCTTCCACCATGCGTCCTCGGCCAACTGACCAGGTCCTATTCCATTCCCCTCCCATGCGTCTCGGCCACTGACGTCTTTTCTTCCCCTGCGTCTCGGCCACTGACGTCTTTCCTTCCCCTGCGTCTCGGCCACTGACGTCTTTCCTTCCCCTGCGTCTCGGCCACTGACGTCTTTCCTTCCCCTGCGTCTCGGCCACTGACGTCTTTCCTTCCCCTGCGTCTGCACTGACGTCTCTTCCTTTCCTGCGATCATCGGCACACTGGAAGTCTAATTCATTCCACCTGCGCTCGAGCCCAACTGCACGTCTTTCCTTCCCTGCGTTCTCGGCACTTGACGTCTTTCTTCCCCTGCGTCTCGGCCACTGACGTCTTTCCTTCCCCTGCGTCTCTGCCACTGACGTCTTTCCTTCGCCTGCGTCTCTGCCACTGACGTCTTTCCTTCTACTGCGTCTCGGCCACTGACGTCTTTTCTTCCCCTGCGTCTCGGCCACTGACGTCTTTCCTTCCCGCCTGCGTCTCGGCCACTGACGTCTTTCCTTCGCTTGCGTCTCGGCCACTGACGTCTTTCCTTCCCCTTGCGTCTCGGCCACTGACGTCTTTCCTTCCCCTGCGTCTCTGCCACTGACGTCTTTCCTTCCCCTGCGTCTCGGCCACTGACGTCTTTCCTTCCCCTGCGTCTCGGCCACTGACGTCTTTCCTTCCCTCGTCTCTTGCCCACTGAACGCTTTCCTTTCCCTGCGTATCCTCGGCCACTGAGGTCTTTCCTTCCCCTGCTCTCGGCCCCGACTGACGTCTTTTCCTTCCCCTAGCGTTCTCGGCCACTGACGTCTATTCCTTCCCCTGCGTCTCGCCACTGACGTCTTTCCTTCCCTGCGTCTCGGCCACTGAACGTCTTTCCTTCCCCTGCGTCTCGGCCACTGACGTCTTTCCTTCCCCCTGCGTCTCTGCCACCTGCGGTCTTTCCTTTCCGCCTGCGTCTCGGCCACTGACGTCTTTCCTTCCCCTGCGTCTCGGCACTGACGTCTTTCCTTCCCTGCGTCTCTGCCACTTACGTCTTTCCTTCCCCTGCGTCTCGGCACTGACGTCTTTCCTTCCCTTGCGGATGCGGCCACTGATGTCTTTCCTTCCCCTGCGTCTCTGCCACTGACGTCTTTCCTTCCCCTGCGTCTCGGCCACTGACGTCTTTCCTTCCCCTGCGTCTCGGCCACTGACGTCTTTCCCTCCCCTGCGTCTCGGCCACTGACGTCTTTCCTTCCCCTGCGTCTCTGCCACTGACGTCTTTCCTTCCCCTGCGTCTCATCCACTGACGTCTTTCCTTCCCCTGCGTCTCGGCCACTGACGTCTTTCCTTCCCCTGCGTCTCGGCCACTGACGTCTTTCCTTCCCCTGCGTCTCTGCCACTGACGTCTTTCCTTCCCCTGCGTCTCGGCCACTGAGACGTCTTTCCTTCCCCTGCATCTCGGCCACTGACGTCTTTCCTTTCCCTGCGTCATCGGCCACATGACGTCTTTCCTTCCCCATGCGTCTCTGCCACTACGGTCTTTCCTTCCCCATGCGTCCATCCTGCCACTGACGATCCCTTTCCTTCCCTGCGGTTCGGCCACTTGACGTCTTTCGTTCCCTTGTGGCGTCTCAGGCCACTGACGTACTCCGTTCCCCAGCGTCTCGGCCCACGGACGTCTTTCTTCCCCTGCGTCTCTGCACTGACGTCTTTCCTTTCCCTGCGGATGCGTCCACTGACGTCTTTCCTTCCCCTGCGTCTCGGCCACTGACGTCTTTTCCTCCCCTGCGTTCTCTGCCAACTGACGTCTTTCCTTCCCTGCGTCTCGGCACTGACGTCTTTCCTTCCCTGCGTCTCGCCACTGAACGTCTTTCCCCTTCCCCCTGACGTCTTCGGCCACTGCGTCCTTCCTTCCACTGCGTCGTCGGCACTGACGTCTTTCCTATCCCCTGACGTCTCGCCACTAGACGTCATTTCCTTCCCTTGCGTCATCGGCCACTGACGTACTTATCCTTCCCTGCGTCTTTGCCACTGACGTCTTTCCTTCCCCTGACGTCTCGGCCACTGACGTTCTTTCCCTTCCCCATGCGATCTCGGCCACTGACGTCTTATCCTTCCCTGCGTCTCGGCCACTGAGTCTTACCATTCCCCTCGACGTTTCCTCTGCCCACACTGAACAGTCATTTTCCATTCCCCTGCGCTCGGCCACTGACGTCTTTCGTTCCCCTGCGTCTCGGAGCCACTGACGTCTTTCCTTCCCCTGCGTCTCGGCCAGCTGACGTACTTTCCATTCCCCTGCGTCTCGTGGCGGGCACTGACCTCTTTTGATTGGTCCTCCTTTCTCACTGCTACTTATGTCCCCTGCCTTCCGGCCACTGACGTCTTTCCTTCCCTTGCGTCTCGGCCACTGGACCCGTCTTTCCTTACCCACTGCGTCTCGGAACACATGCGCTCTATTCACTTCCCCTTGCGATCTACAAAGGCCATAGACGTCTTTCCTTCCCCTTGCGTCTTCGGACACTGACCGTTCTTATCCTTCCCATGCGTCTCTGCCACTGACGTACTTATCCTTCGCCCTAGCGTCTCTGCCATGACACAGTCTTCTTCCCTGGTCTCGGCCATAACGATATCATTCCTTCCCTTAGCAGTCTCGGCCAATGACGGTTCTTTCCATTCACCCTCTCAATTATTTCTGTGGATGATATCTAAGGAGGTGGCGGAATCCACTCGCTCTTCTGATGTAGATACGTCGATTTCTCCTAACACCTATGGCTGGAAAAACGCATAATTGCCGCTCGTTAGCATAACGTATGCAAAAAACATAAACTTTTATAGATTAACATACAAAAGTACAACAACCGCACAGTAATAAATTTGGTCCATCTATTTATAAACGCCGCCGCTCTCTCTTGTCTCGTATAAACGGAAGGACTACACGAAACAGTATTTTTGAAAGATGTTTCCACGTCAAATGATCGAACGCCTATTCAATCTATCAACCTGATATGGTAGTAGATGCTCACAAATTTCTCGCAAGCACTCAGCGAAAGCCTCCAATGGTGCACTCGCTAAGTGACCCACAA
>JABUQX010027548.1:2500-7500 GCA_015478945.1 Trachelipus rathkii | reverse complement strand
ATAAATTAAACAAATTCGAACGAGTTTTTTTTTTACTTAGAAATAAAAATAATTATTGTAAAGCTTTAAAATGTTTATGTTTTATATATATATATATACATATATATATATATATATATATCATATATATATATACTATATATATATATATATATATATATATATATATATATATATATATATATTATTTACTCTCTATATATATATATATATATATATATATATATATATATATATATATATATATATATATATATATATATATATATATATATATATATATAATAATAATATATATATATATATATATATATAGAATAATAGGAGGCCTGAAGTAATCTAAAACACAATGATTATAACATATATAATATAGGAGACAGTCTTCTGATTGTGAAGGGCGTTAGCTTTCGATCCGTGCTGGATCCTCTGTCCGACGCAGTGAGTGGAAGACTAAAAAAAATTTTAAGTTTAAGATTTTGAACTTTGGAAGAGTCGCACTAAAAACTCCAACTACAACCATGACTTTATTAAAGGATTGATGATTGATGGTATTATCAATAACTCAAAACTTAGATCTACACCCAAGAAATTCTTCACTGCCTTAACTTCTCTTAGGAACAATCATAATATAGTCGTCACCAGATCAGATAAAGGACAGAATTTAGTAATTTTAAATAAGGATGACTATATCTCTAAATGTAATGATCTTCTTCATGATAATACCTACACACTCCTCAACAGTAATCCTCTTAACAACTCTCACACTAGATTTAACCAACATCTTAAACTTATCACTAAAGATTTCCCCAACCTCACTAACGATCTTAAACCTAGCCTTCCTCGTCTTTCACAATTTTATGGTATCCCTAAGATACACAAACCCAATAACCCCCATTATTTCTAACACTAATTCTGTTTCTTACAAGCTGTCTTCTTGGCTTTCCCAACAACTCAAACCTTTACTCGGTCAAATCTCCCCCTCTCATCTTAAAAATACTGATGACTTCATCCTCAAAACATGTCATATTTCACCTCACACCAACCATATCCTTAGTTTTGACGTCATTTCTTTATTTACCTCTGTCCCTGTACCTTTTACTATCACTTTATTAGAACGTTACTTCTCTGAAAACAATTACAACTTAGCTTATCCTTTCCCTTTCCTGAAAAAACTAATATACCTTACCCTTGAACATAATTATTTCCACTTCAACAATCTTTACTACAAACAAAACACTGGCCTTAGCATGGGCTCTCCTTTGTCCCCTATACTGAGCAACTTATTTATGGAGCTGATTGAGCATTTCTTTATCCTTAACCACCCTCTTCTCTCCAACACTACCTGGCTTCGCTATGTTGACGACATTTTTGTCTCCATTCCCCTAACCACTGACCCTAATATCATCCTTAATTTTATCAACTCCATACATACCAATATCAAATTCACTATGGAACTCTCTATTAACAAAACACTACCTTTCCTTGACACCCTCCTCTCTTGGCACAACAGCCCGACCTTCCTATACAGCGTTTACCGTAAACCTACTTTTAATCCCTCTTACACTCATTGGTTCTCTTCACATACTACCCACACAAAAATTGGTATCCTTTCCTCCCTGTTTCTTAGAGCATTGCGTATTTGTTCCCCTCCTTTCTTACAAACTGAACTTAATTATATCTTCACTACCTTTAGCAAACTTTCTTACCCCAAACATATCATAACCCGTTCCCTTAAAAAAGCCAAACAAAAATTTTACAACCCTACCATTGATTTACCACCAAAATCTTTCTCTTATTTACCTGTCCCACATGTACCTCATACCTCTATCATAAGATCTTTACCTGAATCTTTAAGACTTACCTCTTCTAATACATCTTCTCTCAAACGGATTTTCAAACCTCCCACTCACACTCCCCAAAACATCTCCCAATGTGTGTACAAAATCCCTTGTTATAATTGTAACTCTTGCTACATTGGAGAAACAAATGATTTCATCAGAAGAAAAAAACAACACAACGAAGACACCTTACACAGATCACAACTTAATCACAAAATTAACCTTAATTACATGACCCCCATCATACAGGTGCTCAACCCCCTACAACGCAAAATAATTGAATCCCTTTGTATAAAAAATCTTCCCAACTATAACATACTACTAGGCGAATACTCTTTAGATCCCACACTTAACAAACTATTGATCACCACACCTTTTTTCAAAAAAATCTTAACACAACATACATAATTATTTCATTTTTTTTTCATTGATTTAAATTTTCCACTTTTCATTGATTTAAACTTAATAAAAAAATTTTTAGTCTTCCACTCACTGCGTCGGACAGAGGATCCAGCACGGATCGAAAGCTAACGCCCTTCACAATCAGAAGACTGTCTCTTATATTATATATGTAATAATCATTGTGTTTTAAGATCACTTCAGGCCTCCTATTATTCTATATATAACTATAATGATTTGCACAACTTTTTATTTTATCTATATATATATTTTTATATATATATATATATATATATATATAATATATATATATATATATATATATATATATATATATATATATATATATATATATATATATTGTGAAAATATAGGAAAACTATATTTAATTGATAATGGTTTGTAGAAACACCTTGACAGTAATAAATTGATATTTGATATTTTATATTTATTTTATTTCTCAATAGGGATGGACCTTATTTAAATATACTCCTCCAGGAGGATGCCCCTCTCTACTTCCACACTCGGTAGTGGGTTGTATTTTAAAAAAATATACCAAAAAATTATGATAAACAATTAAATAGCAAAGAGTAAAATAAAAAGCAGAAAAAATCAAAAGTTCAAGTCAAAGTTATATATAATAATAATAAAAATAATAATAATAATAATAATAATAATAATAATAATATTAATATGTCAATAATAATAATAATAATAATAATAATAATATTAATAATAATAATAATATTATTATTAATAATAATAATAATAATAATAATATTAATAAGTAAAAGAAACACAAAGTTTAAACGAAAAAATAAAATAAATATTTAAACCATAATCAAAGGCGGGTTATATAACTGTTTTGAAAACTACGCTGTTTGTTATTTTCTAAATCGATAACTCGTTCGAAAGTATTGATTTAATAGAAAAAATGTAATGCTTGCACGAAATATAAAGGTAACAATATAGTAATAATGGATATAAATCAATGCATAATACAAAATGAAATCACCTAATCAACGACGTAAACACACATGAACCGTTAACAAAACCACCGCAAACTAATCACCAGCAAACTTTTGCTCATTCATGAGCTATCATAAAATAATCAACTTTACACAAAAAACTCAACCTTTTTGACTGATCACGAATTACGGGTACCAAAAATTGTGACAACACAGCCCCGTCCCATCATTGTCAAGACAACTCCACACATACAAACTAGCACAGTGGCTATCCTTACAACTAAAACCATTACTAGGTAAAATTTCCAACTCACACCTAAAAAACACTGAAGATTTCATACACAAAACAACTTCCCTCAACACAAAAACACTCAAATTCATAAGTTGTGACGTCACTTCTCTCTTCACATCCGTCCCAATTGCCCAAGCATTAAATCTGCTAACCACATATATCAGTGGTGCTCAAACGGTCGATCGCGATCGACCGGTAAATCGCGAGAGGTCTGTGGGTCGATGTCATGAAATATCATGTTTAAAAGTTTAAAAAAAATCTTTGACGATATATTCGACTTCATAGGATGGTAGTTGTACGATAATTTACAATTGCACAACTAGAAGAAAAAATTGTAGGAACATTCCTTCTTTGCTTTTGCAAAAAAATCGATGACAAGTGCAGTTATGAAGCCCTATAAAGCCGAGCTAAAAAAATTCTTGAGGAATTTAAAAGGCGCTTTGCAGATATAAAAAACATAGAGGGAATTCTGCCATTCATGACTTACCCCTTCGCTTGCCTGGACGTGCAAGAAGTTGCTTCGGAAATTTCAAAGCTATTTGACATGGAGACGAATACAGTCGAAAACGAAGTTATAAAGCTAATCTCTGACATTAACCTTAAAGCGAGAGCTGCAGACAATAATTTCTGGCTTTTTATGTCCGAAGATAAATATCCTTGCTTGATGAAAGTAGCACTTCAGGTAACCGCTTTCTTTGGGTCAACATATTTATGCGATTCTGCATTTTCTCAAATGAAAATAATCAAATCTAAATACCGTACTCGCCTTACAGATGATCACTTAACTTCGTGCTTGCGTTTAGCAATAAGTAGCTACACGCCATCTTTTGCAAAATACGCAAAGGATCACCAATGCCATGCCTCGTCATCCCGACAACCAATATTTTTACCCTCCCGTTTTGTATTTTCAATTCTCTGTAGTAAAATCCTATGCTCATAATGTATTTTTGATTTGTTGGTGACCCTTGGAATAATTATTTACCCAAACTCTTGGATATTGGTTTCTACTACAGATGTGTGTACAGATAATCTGTTAATTTCCAATATAACTACTATAAACAGCACTTCCTTTAAACTGAGTATAACCTCTTAGCACAGTCAAAGTCTCTTAACTGACAAAACAGGGCTGGTTTTGTGGTTCTTTGCAATCTCCCATGCTCAACAATTGCCATGAACTTATGGAACACTGTTGCATTTCTTCCCCATCATACTCATAGAGATTTAACATGGTTGCGTTATGTAGATGGCAGTTTCATCATCTAAACACATTGGACTACACTCATTCTCATTCCCTTATAAATAATATTCACCCAAACATACAATTCCACTAATATTTTATATTCAAAGATTAATTTTACCAACCTTTTGGTGTATTAAATATGAGGACCATACCACCAAACCAATCTTATCCCAGTATGAAAACCACATCTGTATACTACAAAAAACATGCTTTGTTCTACCAATATTATTTTAAAAAAAGTTCTAAAATACCTAAAGCCCCCA
>JABUQX010027547.1:22500-27012 GCA_015478945.1 Trachelipus rathkii | reverse complement strand
TGTACATCCATACATCTGCTCGGGCTTATTCTTTTGCGACGGCCTATCTCCTTTTCACCAATTGCTGCAACGTTTCAGTTCGTACTATTTTCAATTTTTCCCCCTTTATTGTACATCACCCTCTCTTCCTTTAGATCTCATTCTTTGATTCTTTCCCTCTTACTGGTTCAATATCTCAATTTCAGTCAAAGAAGGATATGCTATGAATATGAGTGATATTGATATTTCTTCTCGTTTGTTTTTTAATTGAGCTTTTCCAAAAAATTATCAGTTTGTGCTTAGGTTCTCTTCCAATCCATGGCTAAATTCATTTGTTCTGTTTATTTATCTCCTAAATTCACATCTGTCCTCTCTCTCTCTCTCTCTCTCTCCCTCTCTCTCTCTCTCTTATATATAATATAAATATATATAATATATATATTATATATATATTATATATATATATATATATAGATTATATTATATATATATATATATATATAATATATATATAAATATATGATATAGTATATATATATATATATACTATATATAATATACTATAATAATATAATATATATATATATATATATATATATATATATATATATATAGTATAGGTTTATATAATATATATATATAATATAAATATATTATATATAAAATATTATAATATATAAATCATATATATATAGTATATATTATATATATATATATAATATATATATAAATATATATATACTATTATTATACTATATATATATTATATATATATATATATATAATATATGACCAACAAATTTTTTCTTCCGACAATCTAAAACTGAAAATAGAAACATCATTTAGATGAGGGGGGGGGGGCTTCAATGCTTCATCACCACCCAATGCTTCCTTTTCTTCTGGTTCTCAAGATACATCATGAACTTGCTTCCATTCTGAACGCACAAGAAAAATTAGTAGAAGATTTTTGCAGGGGTCTTATCTGTATACCTATATCGCATTCTAAATGAAATCCCAACATTCTTGAACGTTTATAAATTTCAAATCCTTCTCCTTATATTGTCTTCCGTCTCTGGCTCCTCCGAGCACCAAACATTTATCTGATATTGCTCTACTTATAAAGTATTCCCAAGAAAGAACCCCAACCCCCTCCTGTTCGGCCGGCGAGAAACTCTTTTGTCACTTCTCTATTCGCAAAACTTGTCGAACTTACGTTTCGAGCTTGAGGGTCAAAACTTGCGCGTCATACTCGTTTGATTTCCCATGGAATGATTATTGCACTGCGGCAGGATGATCCTCGAGTGCGCAAACGCATAGCCCGGAGGATGATTCTCTCTTCCATAGAAGTGTTAAATTTTATTTGCTTTCTTCTACAACGAAAGCTCGATAATTCTTGGTTTAACTCTGATTCTCTCGTGGCTAATCGATCGCAGATAACCCAAACCATCAGCAAATTGATACCTTATGCTTAAATTTCAGAAGCTCAAACAGCTTTCTTTCATCCCGGAATCCTATTAAACAATTCTAAGTAACATCAGGACTCGTTTTCTCCACAATAATGTGCAATAATATTCTGTTGCCTTCTTCCTCACGCTCTTTATGATATTTTGTAAAACGAGTATCAATTCTAATTTGTTATTTCCTCTTTCGACATCTACGAATTCTTCGGGAGGGCTTACAGCAGATATCTTTACCCAGTTTAAAGCTGAGCTATTCTCTTTATACATTTGCCTCTTAATTCATTTCTATCGTATTCTGGAGCTATCCTCCTTCTTCAACGCTCTCCAAGTTATTTTTACTTAATTATAGTTTCTTCTAAAGGTATGATTTTTGCTCACTCTGAGCTAATATTAAGGAAGCATACCGGTTCTACAGCATCTCCTACCTGTGCTTCTTAAAACTTGCTTTGCTCTCTATCCGTCCTTGGTAAAACTATCTCGTCTTCTGAAATTCATACACTCAATCTGTTTTCTTCTTGCTGGATACGTTAGCCTACTTCAACATGTGCCGAAGAAGGACACCTCTCCCCAACTCGTCAAATCTATTGTTCCATGTATATTCCACTCTACTTTCACTATACTATACTTACAAAGGTTTCGATTTTATATGCTTAACTTTGCAAGATTTAGAAAATTCTGGAAGTATTTAATCTTATCCCCCATTATTGGCTTCCGTAAGAAAGCTTTCTACTTTTAATTTTTGTTTTCTCTTATTTTCGGGACTTGGTTATTATTGCTCTTCGGGATTTTGGCGAACCTTTTGTAGTACTAGCTGTTAGAGGCCCGGTCACTGTTAAACTGCAGCGACGTCGAGGTCCCAGGTTCGAATCCCGCTGATGGAGAGTAATAATCTCCTCTTGGGCTCATTCAATTTAAAAAAGCTTTCTAGTTTCGATAGAGTTCTGACTCAAAGCTTTTGATCTAAGCTAAGCCTTCCACTTTCAGTGTCTTATCCATCTCTCAGTATATCTCTCCAATGATGGTTCCTTTCTGTTTACGTTACTACTTATAGGAGCAGTCTAGACGGCCACCCCTCTTAATACTTTAAATCTATCTATATTGTCCACAGAGTTTTATCTTAACTCTAACGCTTTTTTCTGATTCATATTGGACCTTCCTCAATAAAATCACTTAACTGGTATCTTTTCTACTCTGACACTTGGTCAAATTCCACTCTTCAAATTCAATAGACTCTCCAAACAATCTGCCAAATAACTCTTAGCAAAAGGGTAGTTTTAGGGCAAGTTTAAACCTCTAAAATTTCTCAAATTTCAAACTGGATAGAAAAGGCGGAAGGTTGTTTTCGAATATGCTTCAAAAACGTTAGTTTTTGATTTATCTACTTCAACATAGTCTTCCCATCACCAATTATGGGCATCTTTCTTCTAAACCACAGATTGAAAATCATTGTCTCACTTGTATTTTTGTGTTTCTATTTCTAAATAATCTCTTTTCTAGTACATTATTTCCCTTAATAAAACAAGCTTCTAGGAGGTTGGGTGTTCTGAGTCGCCTTAAAATTCTTTTCACACCATCTCAGCTGATACGCTAAACCTGGTTGTAAGTACCAAGTCTGACTGCATTTCAGTAACATCTTATTACCTCATAGAAATTGTTTTGCTAAAACAAACATTTGTCTCTTACCTGAAAGATCACGAAATAATACAAATACCATAACAAAAGAAAAGAACACAAGAAATTGAGCATTGTGCTGTTTCGAAATTATATTGAAGTTATGAAGCAAATATCAATATAAGTTAAAGGAATATGAACTTAATTCTTTAGGCATGATATTGATACCATGTTTTCGCGTATCTCAAGTTAAAATAATGGAAGAAATCAAGCGAGGTTTCCGAAATGAAAAGAAAAAAAGATAGAATTATCACTCATGCAATGTGAATAACCGATAAAATGACAGATAAATATTCATTTGATGAAAGTAAAAAGAACAGAACTGTTGAGTAGCACCACTTATTATAAGATGGGAGTTGATAACAGAGACGCCTAAAGCTGATTTCTATGGAGCGATCGGAAAGGAAACAATAGTAAAATTGCGGAGAATAAGATACCCAAAGAGAAAAGTTGTGTAAAATCAAAACCTTTATAACCAGCTCGCAAAGAAGCACATGTTTGTAAGAGGGATACATACCATAAGGACTATGGAGCTTAGTTTCAAGTTCAGAGGCCAGACTCAAAATCATTATGCTGCTCTGGAGACACCACGACTCAAGCAATAAATTCGTTCCAGATTCAAATTAAGGCAACAAGTTATTAGGCGTCTCAATTGTGGATAAACTTGGAGCCAATTAACTTCCAAGTTAGTGACTTTTTCTGCCTCAACATTGTAGTGGCAGTCATTAACAAGGAAAAGTTTGGTTTGGACTGCATAGCCCATGACCACAAGAGGAGATAGTAAAGTGACAGAGAATGAAAGTTGACAAAGGAAATCCCCAAAAGCAAAGGTCTTGCAATCGACTTTGCTCGGGCCAAGGTTTCCGAAATTCATGATTCTGAGAAGGAGTTTTCCCAGGCGCTAATTGGTTTTCCCTAAATGAAAGAGGTTGTCCATGGCCCATAGAAAAAAAAAGTTGATTGGCAGACGACCAAGGAGAGATATGCCAAAATGTTAAAATGCCGACCAAAGAGAAGCCCGGTGGGCATCTTGGAAATGCCACGGGGTGGGGCTTGAATGTTCGAAAAGTTAGAGAAGAAAAATAACCTTCAGTCTTAGAAATATGCCTCCTTACGTAGAGGCTATCATTAATCTCTTGGTTTTTGTCCCTTTACGTTGGAGTTTGTCCGAAGGCAACATTATGTTAAACTAGAAACCATAAATTTGATCAACAGGATTACATTAATTTGTGACAATTGAATATAGAGAAGTAAATTGTGTTACATTTAAGGTGATGTTGTTATGTAAACAGGCATGTTTGAAGAGATAGAGCGTATATTGTGGGAATTTAAATTTCCTCCTGTGATATAAAATGAACATGCACGTAGCATAGAAAAATGAATCTCATTTTAACGACATTAT
>JABUQX010027547.1:0-17500 GCA_015478945.1 Trachelipus rathkii | reverse complement strand
CCTGCATCACTAATATATATAATCTATATATACTATATAATAATATAAATATATCCTATATATATTACTATATACCTATATATATATAACAATAATTTAACCTATATTATAATATATATATATAAGTGATGGCCAGCAGATGTAATTTTTTTTCGCATCCGCAGATGCGGATGTTTGATTTTAACATCCGCGGATGCGGATGCGATGTTGAGTTATATATAATATATATAATATAATATATATATACGTTATATATATAATATATATATATATATAATATATATTATATATATATATATATATATATATAATAATATATAATATAATATATATATTATATATATATATATAGTATATATATATATATTATATATATATTATATATATATATATACTATACTATATATATATATATATATATATTATATATATATAATATATATATATATATATATAAATATAATATAGTATTATAGTATGCTCATATCTTTGCAAATATACTCCTTACTCTAATAATATTATATTTACCAGAGTTGCGGACGGGGGACCCAACTCAGATTATACCCCACCAAAACCTCTTCCCCAAACTCCGACTCTTAATGAAACGAGATATTACAAGGATGATATACTTTTTGCAACTAGTATTGGAAATTTAAATATTTTATCTTTAGAAACATTCAATTTTTCTTCCTTTTCTGCTGAGAGTCTGTTCTGATTTCCATTCATTATATTAGCCCATATTGCTAAATCTTCTCTCCCCTGAAACACTAGTTGTAAGGACAGGCCAAGTAATCCTTGCAAGCGTACTCAAGCGTGGTTAAACATTTTGCTTACTTTCCAACAACTGATATGATCATCATTTGTATTTAGTGTTTTTCTTGGTATAGTTTTCAATCATTTGCACTACATCTTTTGGTAATGTGTGTGTTTCTTCATCACTACTGGACTGTAAAATTTTTTCCAGTGAATCTGTTATTTTACTTGTAGAATGGTATGTTCTGTGGATTTCGTTTTTTCCGTTTTAATGGGTGACGGATAATAGATGCTCGGATTTGAAGTTTTTCCTCATATCGCAGCATCCAACCAGTGGTGCACGAATTTCAACTAGCTCTTCAATATTTGTGGTCACCAAATAAAAACTTGCCCTTTAAAAAAGGCATGTAATAAGTTGCGTTAAGTAGTATGAAGGTCATAATTTTCACATAACCAAAGCGTTTTTCTAGCTCTAATTTTACTACATCTTTCATTCTTTTAAAACCGTCATCATTTTTCATTTGAAGATGATTCAAAATTCTTCCTTAGCGTAGTTGAAATTAATAGTATTACATCGGAAACAGAAGCTGTAGAGGCGCTGATTTTTTTTGCACCCCTAATCTTCATGTGACTCGTTGAATCATATTTTTATGAACTCAGGCTTGAGATCATGAGTCATCATACACTAGTTGAGTTCGAATCCTATGTCTGTTCATTTAAAAGTTTGTCTGTTCAGATTCCCCTTAATATTTTATGTATAAAATTCTTATTTATTCAAATGCTCGACCAATAAATATCGCGCAACATCCGCAAGCCAAAGCGCGGGCTCCATGCGGATCGGATCTTTTGGATGTCAAATTTTTGACATCTGCGGATGCGGATGTGGATGTTACCTGCATCACTAATATATTATATATATATTAATAATATATATATATATAATATATTATATAATATATATATATATAAATATAAAATTTACTTATACATATATATATAATATATATATATATATATATATATATAATATATATATAATAATAATATATATTATATATAAATATATATATATTATATATATATATATATATAAATTATATATTATATATATATATTATATATTATTACTATATATATATAATATATATATTAGATATATTAATACTTATTATATATATATATATATATATATATATAATATATATAATATAATATATATATATATATATATATATATATATATATAATAATGCTTTACGCCTCCGTCCAGTTTGTTTTTTTCTAATTTATATTTAATGTTTTTTAGTATATGATGCTAACAATGAATTTAAGTAACGAACAGGATCAAAAAGTTTAAAATATTAAAAGATGTAAAATTATTTAATAGAATCTTACTTTTTTTAATCACCTTACGTTTGACATACGAAACCCGAAAGAACACTCAAAAAAAATAGAATTTTCTTAGTTATAAATACCCTAAAACCAAAAAGGAAAAAATATATTAAAAACAATAGCTTAGTATTTACTTATGATCTTTCTTCTCTCTCTTCTTTGCTTCTTCTTTCTTCTTCTTATCTTCTTCTTCTTCTTCTGTCTTCTTCTTTATAATATATATATATAACTATATTCTCCCCTAGAAATATATATAACATAAATATATATATTATAATATATATATATATATATATATATATATATATACTAAATATAATATATATATATTTACATATATAAATATATATATATATATATATATATATATATATATATTAATAATTATAATATTATGATATATATAAATTATATGTATATATAAATATATATATAATATATACATATATAAATATAATAATATAATATATATATATATAATATATATATATATAATATATAATATATATATATATATATATATATATATATATATATATTATATATATATATAATATATAGGTATAATATATATAATATATATTCATATAAATATATATATAATAATATAATATATATATATACTATATATATATATATATATATATATATATATATATATATATATATATATACGGTATTAGGTTGTTACTTTACATTATGATAGGCAAGGTTAAGTTAGGTTAGATTAAGTTAAGTTACCGTAGGTTGTGTAGGTTAGGCTAGGTTAGATTAGGTTAGGTTAGGTTGTGATAGGTTACGTTAGGTTAGGTTACATTGGTTACTTTAGGATAAGTTATTTTATGTTAGGTTGTGATAGGTTACGTTAGGTTAGGTTACATTGGTTACTTTAGGATAAGTTATTTTAGGTAAATAGTGATAGTTATTTTTCAATACCATACAACCTTGTCATCTTTTCACTTTATTGCCATGTAGTGCTTCTTATTGCATATCTTATTTTGTGAATTTTTTTGATATTTTTGCGCAAATATTGCAGCATCTCTCGCTACAAAATGCAATGACCATAAAAATTATGTCTGTGTAAAGAACTGCAGATTGGACAGACGATAAATAAATACATTCCCAAAAGGTCCCATGAAACTGTACAATTGAAAAAAAAAACGAAATTTAAAGGAAACTTATTGACCAGTTTGACAGTTGCAAAACGAAGAAACGTTGGTTAAGTTGACGGCCATGTAGTCCAACAATATAATTGATTAGAAACAGATGGAGAAGGAAAGAGGTTCTTGGAACATATTTGAGAAAACTCTCAAAGCAGCGGAGTAGTTTTCCCATGAATCTAAAAAAGTGTGATTGGGTCTTCTGGAAGACAAAGGAAGGAGTTCGATGCCTTTGTTCTGAGATAATTGGTTTAGAAACAGTCTCCCCTCCTACGCCGTAGGTTCTTTCAGAATGTTTTTCGAGCATTCTAATGACCGCTGATTGGTTGTTTCAAAACGAAAACAAGCGACCGAACGGGATTGTTGGGTTTCTCATTGCCTTGAGAAGTAGGGAAGAATAAATGCTTCAATCTTGGAATACGTCTCCTATGTAGAGGCTTTCATAATTTTTTTCTCTTTTTTGTTTTTTGTGCTCCTTTGGAATATATCCGAAAGCGAATTATGTTCAGTTCACAACATACTTATGCTATCAGAAGTCAGAACACAATAGAACTATGAATACTGACTAACCCTTATTGTTGCCAAACAAAATCGCTTGCATTAACCGCTTATTTCAGCTATTTTCACCACTGTTATTCCCTCTATCGCATGCGGTCTTCTACTTCCTTATACCTATGAAAGGACTCTGCGACAGCGCGTCTAGTATTGCCAAAGCACGTGGGGAATTATGACAGGGTGGAATTTCTGCCCCCCTTTGGGGGCATCTTTCTAACCCTTCCTCTAAGTGTGGAATGCCATGTTAATGTTATGAATGATATGTAAAGACTTGTAAATTTAAAAAAAAAAAAAAACTTTTTTTGTCATTGGTTAAATCCTCATATTCTCTTTTCTAATAAAATCGTTAGAACCCAGAAAGGGTGGAATGGGAGAGAGAGGATTTAGGAAGTGCTCCTTCACAGTCATTAATTAGCGAAGTCCCGAAGTATGGTTGCAGTTTATATCAATTGTCCATCGAAGCCGAATCAGATGGTCACAACCTGTAAAACTAGTATTTATATCTCTTTTTTTTTTCACATGTGTGTTACCAAAGACATTTACGCAAGTGTATTATTGATCATTCATAACAATTTAACATAGGGGCATTTCCAGGCCAGCTTTGTAGTAGGAAGGTGTTTAGAAAATGCCCCCAAAGAGGGGGCAGAGAAATTCCACCCTGGTGCTACATCAATTACCCAATGTGTACCAAGACATTTAAGCATGTGTATATTGTATTCTATATTTTTCTGTTTGAATTTTTTCCCCCTTTTTTTGAAAATCACAAATGCTCAATGATCCTCCCGGAGAATTAATCCCTTCTGTGTTCAATTAGTGAGCCGTGTATTAAGTGTGAAGGTAGAAGTGATCCGTCCTATGTCTTTTTCGCGCAGTAGATGTGTTGAATCTAAACTAGTTTTGCGTTGTAAAAGTTTTCACTACAGCTCACTAGAATAAAAGCGATCGTTTTAATGCGAATGTCGAATTGCTTAGTTTGAGGTAATTGCAACAAATAATTCTAATGAAGTTTTATCTAGCCCGTTTAGCCCCTTATTAGTTCTATTTGTGCTCATCCTCCTATCTATGCATTATAGTGAATGTATTTCACTATACTCTGAACAATTATGAATCTCGCTTTTCGAATAGCCCATATTCCAAAATTGAGAAGAAGGCGACATAATTAAAATATACCCATAAAATTTTATAAAGTTTTAGGAAAATTATAATAATTATTTGTATTATAATTATTTTACTTCCAGACAAACATAAAGGAGACGTCAGCTTACACCAGAGATGTATAATGAGTTCCATTTATTTAAGTCCTCTCACTGTACGTCGAATTTATCCCTAATGAGCAATTTTAGTGTAAACCTCCGAATACTAGAGTCCACCTTCTTGTAATTTTTTCAGTTTGACGCCCTGTTTTCGTTAAATCAGAACCAATCAAGCTAGCTCAATTTAGATAGTAGGCTGTCGTGACACCCATTAATATTCCAAATCTCTTGAAAGAATATCACCTACGGATTAATCAGTTTTATGCCTGGATTGTAGGGAGACTGTTTACTTAAACTCTTTATTATTTTTATCTATTTCGAATCTTCTTACCTTAATCCTGTCTTTACAATAGAAGATCTTTGCGCCAATCACACTTTAATAGAAGATTCCCATGATGGAAGAGTAGCGTATCCCTCAGCTGTCTTTTATTTTTCCGCGTAGGATGTTTGCGGTACAAAATTTATGTCTCATTTAATAATCTCTCTGTATACCTTTCCGGTCCCTGATCTATGTATTTCGTAACTCCAATTTATATTATGAAAATGAGGACACTTTTATTTCAATGGATTGGTGCTTGTTTTTCAGAACACTCGTATAAAATCGCGACCCACGAATTTCTAATAGTGTCGTTTTAAATTGTCAACTTCGTGCAAATTCTGTACGAAACTGGTCTATATTATATTTTTTCCTTTATATAACATTTGTCTTAATTAATTTTTTCAAGTGGTAATTTACCTCATTTTCATTGGTGTGAGTATCACTCTCTTTTTTAATTGTTAATAATGTTATTTTTATTAATTTAATGTTCTGTTCTTCCAATCTGCGAGTTCTGGTTTGCTATAATCATGCAGTATAACATGAATTTTATGAGTGGTCAGTTGCATTTTGCTTTAGCGAGAGGATGCGTTGGCTAACTCATATAAATTGTCGAATCACCCAATTGTAAAAAATTATCAAAAAAATTTAGCTAAAAAATAAAGTATATTGCCCCTAATAAGCAAGCGAATCTTACAGCATAATGCGACATGTAAAGAACGTTTGAATAATTGTAGTGATTGACTTGTTATTTGCACCCTTTTTTTATTATTTTCTTCTTTTATTGATAATTTATTTTAATATTAATAACTAAATATTTATTATTTAATAATGAATTTTCTCAACGTTCATCCTTATATTTAACGAGGATTACATTGAACCATAAACAGCGTGCTTAATTGGTCCAAACCATCATAACTGAGAGGCCAATATGTTTATATACTCATCGAAGAAAAGAACTCAAGATTAATAATATCTCCGAACTACTTATTTGGCTAGTAAAATACTGAGAGGAACTTTAAAAATCCCAGGTACTAAGAGGACGCTATAACCACACTGTGCTCCCTTGAGAGACCCAGTATACACAATAAACCTCCCATTTACCCTTAATATATCGTAATATCTTTATTCTATCATAAATTACCTCGCGCTCTAACCATCTCGTCCTCCACACCTTATATACCTAAGTCCCTAACTACAACAATAAACTGCTACGCGCCTTCGAATTCTAAATATTTCACCTTCAAGTCTTCAAAATAAACGCGCCCAACTATAACCTGTTGTTACGCAGCCTACTCAATGAATTGTACATACTAAACTTAACCGCACCTAGCAATCGAATCAAGAAAGGTTAGCGCGGACCAACTACCATTAGCGAAAGAGAACAGGAAAATGACTAAATAGTCACTATTGAAGGAATAGCAAAGAGTATAGTAAAGAATATAGGTAACACTGGAAACGCGGATATCACTAGTAATAATATTACGTAAAATATGTGGAACAGAGTACCCCTAGACTACGTGCTAATAGTCAACCAAAGTCAACCAGTATGAGTAGTGAATACTGAGATCATGATACATACCTAAAGATATCTATAGTAGTATAGTATTGAATAGTCTTCTACTTAAAGCTATATATACTATATATACCTCTACTCACATATCACCAAGTAAGTATGTTTTACTGATAACTGAAATACAAGAGATAGGTCATCGCATATTAATACGAGTACTTAATAAGTAGAGAGCTTATAAAATGTTCCAACTGGGTAAGTTGAACGGTGACAGTTTGAACGCCAATATATATATACTTGTCACGAAAGTATTACTTAGTAAAATATTTTATGTAGTGATTATTTCACTCATATATAAATATTCCATAAGCTATTTCTCTATTCACTAAAAATAATAATATTGGTATAAATAATAACCGACTCCGTCATTCAGGATTTTCTCGACCAGGGGGAGTTTTTGGAGGATTTGGTATATAGGTAAATTGTCACTAATATATATAAGAATATGTAATACAATAATAATTATAATAATACGATAAATAACTATAGCAATAATATTATCAAATCTATGTAATAGCGGTATACTCATGAGAGGAAAGCTAGGGGGGAGGGGGTGACAGAGTTAGTAAGTATATATATTATGTATATATATATATATATATATAATATATATATATATATATATATATATTAATATATATATATATTTTATATATATATAATATATATATATGATATATATATGTATAGGTGAGTACGGAGTATAATACTTATCCCCTATGATCAACTATAGCCAAAGAAGAAAGAACCTCAAAAGAAGAAGAAAGTAAGATAAGTGATAAAGAGAGGATAAAGAAACGACGGAAGAAGAAGAAGAAGAAGATCATAAGTAGTTGAATAGATTTATATCTAATTAATAAAATTTCTTTAATCTTTTGATTTTATTTTTCAAACTGTATTTCTTTTCGGTAATTATAATAGGTATAACTATAAGAAAAATTCTATTTAATTTTACGAGTCTTCACTTTCGGTTCGTAACTGTCAAACGAATAGATGATTAAAAAAATACCTAGTATAGAAATGGGCTTCCCTTAACTCCTGACCCGCAAATGAGTGGGTATCACTCTTTTTAATTACGAATTTTTTATCAACACACTTTTTGTTATGCCTGTCGTTAACACTTAATTTCATGTGTTAATGATATTGCCAAGGGCGATGGTAATTTTACTCATACAAATACAATCCTACCAATATCTAAAAATTTTCTTAGTAAAAAAACACTAACTGTATTAATAGGTGTCACGGAAAGACGTAAAAGCATAACAATTGCTATAATGTTTGTAAATATATATATAATTAAATGATAGTAGAAAGAAGGTTATAAAATTATTAAATAAAACTTTCTATTATCACCTATTTTTTATTTCTGTTGAAGTTAAATCTGTACAAGTTTGGAATACTTCCGAAATAAAAAGCGATTAGAAGCTACTAAGAAAAGTATAGCTCCTAATAATTAGTAATTGAATAAATATGATATGATAGAATGATAATAGAATGACAGTAATAGAATGAGTATGTTCCTGAACATAAATCACTAAATATTAATATATTATAAATAGCTATTTTATGAGTGCACAGAAATATCCTTATATATATATATAGGTTTGCAGATTTGATGATTCTTAAATATTTATCATTATTTAAATATAAAAGTCCTCAAAATAACAATATTTTAAATTCCTAAAAATTTTCAAAATTAAAAATTATAATATTTAAAAATTCTAAAATTATAAAATTAATAATCTCACCTCAAATCGCACACATATACTAATTAATACTCATAACTCACTATTATTAAAATATTTCAACAATAAATATACTTTTATCTCACTACATAATATTTATTTGCTTAACTATATATCGATCTATATCTAGTATCTCAAATATTAGTATAATATAATTTATGGAAATTAAAATCATTTATACTTTATTTTATATAATAACTTTTGTGTTACCTACCGTATACCAAATGAACGTAATCCCACTTATATATAATAAATCTTACTAATTATTTAGTTTAATCAAATAGTTTATTTAAATTTAAATTTTTAAGAATAAATTAATTTATATCCTTTTTATTTTTAGTTATTTTAATTGTTATTAATAATTTATATTATAACTACATTATAAGTATGTCTTTTTGTAATTTCCAATTACTATGTGAGTTTAAACATCAAACATACCCCGTCCAAAATACCATCAAGCCTTAGAGTCTTATCCCCCCACCATAATCCAACAATTATCTAATTATATGCCCACTGCCTGTAACATTTTTCCCCGGCATCGCGCTTTGCCTGCGGAAGTAAATTAGTGTAATGACCTGTCTTTCGTTATTTTAATTTTTTATTGTCTTATGATTTTTTGATAGAAGTATTTAATGTTGTTATCCAACTATGTATAAATTGAGTGAACTTCATATAGTTATTTCGAGATTACCTAGAATCTCCGTCAAAACTAATTGTTTATTAATGACAGAACATAGGAATAAATCTTTGACTCTATACATAATTGGAAGATGATAATAAGTGAACTCAATGAATCATACAGCGAAGGCGCGCTGATAATTCAATCATTAAATAAATATGATTCCCAAACAGTAAAAGTCACATTGAGTAATTAGGTAAAGGTTGCAAACTAAAAAAATAAATGAGCGCACTCATACAGCTTTATTTTCGAAATGTAAATACTATTATTCTCAAACGCATGAGTAAGAATTTTGAAATTCATCTTCAAAATGAAAATGATGACTGTTAAAAAAGAATGAAAGATGTAATAAATCTAAAGACTAAAGCTAGAAAAAACGCTTTGTAGTTCTGTGATAAATAATTAATGTAACCTATTCATTACAACTGCAATATATAAATAATAACTTACTCAATTTACTGCAACTTTAATCGAAGGTCAAGTTATTTATAATTAATGTGACACAATATTAAGAGCTAGTTAAAAAATCGTTCACTTTGTGCTGCATGTTTAGAAAAATACTTACAATCGGTGCAAGCTAGTCATATTATATTCGTCACTCCAAATTAAAATGGATAAAAAACGATAAATCCACAGAACCAACACATTCTACTAAAGTTTATAATCAAATACAGATAATTGCAGATTCACTAGAAGAATTTTATCAGTCCAGTAGTGATGTGTAAGAAAACAACACACACAATTACCAAAATATCCCTCTGAATAGTGTGCATAAAGATGATTGACTAATACTATTTCACGACAAAAACACTCCTGATCACACAAATGCTCATGATCATTGATCAGAATTGCTGAGAAAGTTTTCCATATGCCTACATGAATGCCCTCTCTCACAACCGCTTGAGTAACACCTCTGTCAATGGCGTGAAAATGTACAGTCGAGCTCTTAGAGTCCATAACAACTACGTTTTCTGCACCCAAGAAACTATAGGTTTGGTAGATTGAAATTGCAATGGTCTTGAAAAAGTTATATGATGGTTTACTTTGCATCAAATAGAATGCTCGAGTTGATGAATCTGCCTAAAGATGACAACAGATTGGATGTTCTTCAAAACACAGACCTTCTTGGTATATTTAAATTGTCAATTAATACTCAGTGCAAATATATAAAGACCGCCGATATTATTCATCCCATTTCTTGTATATAAGAATCTCCTAATTCAATTAATGCTGTCGAAGCACGATTTTATGGTGGACACAGAAAGTTGCCGTTGTGCTCCAGGGTACATCTGATTGGCTCAAGTAAATGCCTCGTCACCCGACATCTAACATAGTAAGCCGGGTTGCTAAGCCCTGTCGCCCCCGTAACAATGTACAATCCATTAAGTTGAAAGATATAGATAGAGCTAAGAAACTCGTATAAGAAATTATTCAGTGCGCCATACTGTACTGTCCGCGATTAAATCCATTCTTCTTTAATTTTAATATAGAACAATGAATATCATTCTATTAATATAATGATATATATATAATATAACTGATTATATAATATAATATATTAATATATAAATATATAAAATAATTAAATATATATAAATATAAATTATAATTAATATAATATATTTTATATTAATATATTAAATATATAAAGTATTATATATATATATTATATATATTATTAATATATATATAATATATTATATATATATATATAATATTATATATATATATATATATATAAATATAATATTATAATATATTAATAATAAATATATATATTTATTAAATATATATTAATATATTTTAAATATTAAATATATAATTAATATAATATATATATTAAATATATAGATTAAATATTAGAATATTAGAACATATGGAGTATATATATCCAAACTCCGCATCCGCATCCGCGGATGTTAAAATCAAAACATTCCGCATTCTGCGGATGTCGATAAAAAAATTAACTGCTGCATCACTTTAAATATTTAATATATAGTGATATTATTATAATATATATATATATATACCTATAGATATATATTAATCGTATATAATATATATATATATATATAACGAACAATATAATCTTAAAATTTTATTTACAATTTTAAATTTCTAAGTGACAATATAAAGAAGAAAGCTTATTATCCTCACTCAAAAATGTTTGAAGGTATTTGCATTTTTTGTTTTTTCTACCGAAAGTGAGAACAAATACCCCAAGCTCTTATAATTGCGTAGAAGAATTTTTGAGTGAAAAAGAAGAGTCAAAGATGAGCGGATCTCCTCCTCCGCTGCAAGCGATCGCGCGAGTGACCGCACGCGCGTTTGCGGAACTTCGCGTTGCCGCCGCCGCATCCTGTCCAGCTTTGCCCGTCGGCCTTCTGCGGAGCCCGACTATTCATAATTAATATATTAATAAAAAAAAAATAAAAATAAACGGGAATAATTTTTTTAAAGAAAACTTTAATATAAATAAAATTATAAATCACCATAGATATAATAGAGAATATAGCGACTATCTGTGAGGGTAGAAAATGACCAATATGAGACACCATGGATCTTTATATATAGTGAGGTTTTAATTGAGACATAAAACGTGAACCAAACTGACTGGGCTGCCCACCTCAGAAAAAAAGACACGAGGAAAATTCTCCCCCGTTCTGAAATATTTGTTCCGTATAGATCTTCTTAAATTAAATATGAGCCTATATTTTTAATAGGTAACTAACCCTTCATTCCATTAAAAAGAGCAAAGCAATAAGGGCCTAATTTAGGAATAGTATATATACTTCATGATTAGATGGAATAAATGAAATGTGTATTAAGCATCAATCAAAGATAACCTTATCATGCATTTCGTAATATCGTTACTTAAATAATATAATATAAGTAATCGTATATTCAAACATTGGAATACTTAAATACATTAATAATCATTTATATCCTAGTTAAGAGTAAAAATAAATGATAACATAATAACATATCATCACTATATTAATATGCAATTAAAAGCTTAATTGAAACGCTAATTTGTGTATAAAATATTTAAATTACCAATATAATATAATAATAATTAATATTACCCGAGTGAAATCAGATGGCCGCCTCTACAGCTGTCTGGTGTTCTAACCGCCCTCCGAAATTGGGTAAAGCCAATTCCCAACCTAGCCAGAGTTTAACATCTCAAAATCAGTCAAGGATAAAGCATTATTTGAACCATCTTCGAATAATTAAATTAATTGATGACGTTTTTAAAAGAATGAAAATATGTAATAAAACTATTAGAGCTATAAAAACGTTTTGGTTTTGTTAAGTGAAAAAATTTAACGACCTTTAAAACATTATTAAGCAGTATATAATATATACTTATATACTTTAGATCCCCGTTAAATATAAAAAGGGCAAGTTAATTTTTTATGTATATAACACAATACTTATAGTATACAAGTTAATAAATTTTCGTCACTTTGTAAATGTTTAGGATGATTGTAAAAAATTTTATATCGATTGTAATGATCTTCTATGTTTAAATAAAATTTACTCCAATAAGCAATTCGCCACCCATTAAAAAGGAAAAATACGAAATCTACATGAAAAACAACTACAAAAACCTATTCTACATAATATTATAAATATCAAAACAGTTCACTGGAAGAATTTCAAACAGTAATATACCAGTAGTGATTAGTAAAAGATAAACAGGCGTACTAATATATAATATTAATATATAATAAATTAAACAATAATAAATGTAATTAAGTGTGAAATGACAAATAGTTGAAACTATCACCAAGGTGAAATATAAATGAATGAACTTCAAATGAATGATTAATAAACTTATTAGTGTTAATAAGGTTAAATAATAATAGAATTAATTCAATAAATGTTTTATCCCTAAACTGATCCTAATTGTGATAAGTATAAAAAACTTACTAAGCTAAAAAAGGAATAAATACTTTAAATAAATAAATCTAGTCCTCCAACTCGTGTTCCAAGTGTTAAAGGAGAGTATTTTAAAGCAAATGTGCAAAACTAAATAAATTGAATTGTGAAATAAAATAAATAAGATCGTTATACTCTAGCATAAGAAAGTAAGCACAGAAAATTAATGTATGTATTCCCCTAATAAAGCACATAAACATGTTATTCCATATAATTAAGAATTATTCTAATAAATAATACTAATTAGTAGTAACAAAAAGTATAATATAATTCCAATTGTGAAAAATCTATTCTTTCATATATGAAGGTGGAGGTTGGCTCATAAATAAGTAAGTTTGGTTATGGGGTGTAGCTTAATTATAGAGTTTGGTCCCCTCTCAACTACGCACCCTTAGATAACCACAATTTAATATATATTTATTAAAATAATATATAATAAATAGATTAATAGTTGGCTTAAATGACTACAGTACTATAAATTAATAGTATATACTTAATAATATATAATATTAAATAATATATATATTTAAATATATATATATATTATAATTATATAATATTAATATATATAATATTAAAAGCTATACAATGCCTATTAAAATTAGTTGATTTATTGACAATATATTTTTAATGAGACTAATTTTTCTGTATATTTCCTACCTAGAATATTATTAATAATTAAAAATCTATTACTTTTTGGTATAGATATGCAAATGGTTTATTATATTTTAATACTCAAATGATGGGACCAACCATAGGGGTCAAATAAGAATAAATTATATAAAGATTTTTATATTCACGATGAATAAAATGAATGAAATCAAAAGTAATTCGACTGGTGGGATAAATCAGGAGAGTTATGGAAGCATATTCGATGGGATTCATTCGCTGCGCCTCAGACAAATAGTTACCTTGCACATTGTAAATATTATTATATGCAATTTTTCTTCGTTCACTCACACACTTTAAGTATCGGGAACATTTAAATCAGCAATAAAAATATGTGTAAAAATTTATGTTCGATTTTCTATTGTCTCTTCTGTAATACAACTTACAAGTTAAAATATTTTTGTTACTGAAGTAGTCTACAAACTTTGAGACTACAAATTTAGCTACAATTTTATAAGTTCTGTTCTTGTGTTACAGAAATTATGAGAAGGCGTTTTAAAAGGAAATTTGGACCTATTCTCTCTATAAATATAGGTATATTTTTTAGTCTGGCGTATTATATATAGGGTAATGCCTGCAATTGTGATTATTAGGTATAGTATTGAGCTTTTTAATATATACAGGAATATTGCCCGATATGCCTTGATTTTAAAGTCAAGGTAGATGCCATATGCCATTTTTTATTAGTATTATTTGGCACCTTTTATACCTTAATAGGTATTCGATTACTGATTACCTGCACTTTTTAATGAGGTAGATTAGCCTTTTTAATAACGCGTTTTAGTATCCTCTTAGTAAATTTTAAATGGGAGCTATTAATATGCCATATGTATAATGAAAGAAATCTTAATGATAATATCAATAACGTAAAAATAAATAGGCATAATATTGCATTTTTTAAATTAGGTAAAATTTATAAAAAACACACCTTAAGAGATAGATGTAATGCTTCTCAAACAAATACTACGTTAGTTACATTAGATAAAAAGAATATTTTTCCGGATAATGTGAAAGCGGGACAATATGGTGTAGCAACTTTAGCAATATCCGAGGTTATGGCAATGTTCACATTGACACTAACTTATTTAACTTTCAAAACACATTTAGCATAGGTACACAAGTAGATGGGAAGGAAACCCAGGTTGTAAATGATTTTAACCATAATAATATTTCTTTTAAGAATTGGTCACAAGAGCGCTTAGCTTAAAAATTATCCATTTATTTGTGACTTTATAGTGGCTGGTTATTTATCAGTTGGCAGAGTGATAGTGACATTTAGTGTATTTTGCCACTTACTATAAGTATTTTCAACGTTTAGGTATTTTAAAAATATTGAAAGTTAGATTTTATAATAATATCAAATAATATATATATAATTACCATATATTTTAAATAGGAATATTGAGCTCAAATTTTTATCAGAATATAGGTATTATTATTGCCTTTTTACTATAGGTATTATTGTCTAATTTTATATTAGAGTTAATTTGATTTTTTGATAGTAAGGTATTATTATGCAAATTTTAATAGGTATTAGTATTAATATATTATATATATATATATATACTATATATAATATATATATATATTAATTATAATATAATATATATATATATATAACTCTCCAACTGAAAAAGGCGCATCTCCTTCGGCCTCCTATTTTCCTCTACTCAACCCTGGACGATTCTGGCGAATTTCTCCTCCGCTCTCCTCCTCCTCCTCCTCCTCCTCCTCCGGCTCGTCATATGTCTTTGCCTGTGATTACATTTGATCGGTACATGGTTTCTGAGATCTATGAACGTTAGGAAGGTTGGGTGGCCTAGGACTGGGCATTCGCCTCCCGAGTTTTTATGAGGAATATGGCTTACGTTCTGACCCCGAGCCCCTCGTTCAACTATATTTCTCTTGTGCTCAATACTGAGCACTGTTCCCTCAATGTTCACTCATGCCACCCAATGTCCAACCTCTATTCAGCAAAAAAGGAAGGCCGCTCTGATCTTCTAACCTTTCTGCCTATAGCTCTCACTTGTATTAGATCTAAAATCTTTGAAACCCTTCTCAACTCTCGTTTCCTTTAGACCCATCTGGAATCTTAGTCTCTTCTTTCCGATCGTCGCCAGTACTGTGCTTTCGGCGTTCAAGGTGCCTACTGGCGAAAAATACTTTCAAATATTTAACCGTATTTTATGGTTGTTCCGCTTCTTGAGGAACTACGGGGAAGACTATGCGTGGTAGTCGCTTGACAATATGCCAAAGGCATTTGAGCGCGGGTATGGGCACACGTCACGTAGCTCTCTAAGCTCCCCTCCTTTTGGGTTCCTTCTTCTCTTTGCTTATGTATGATAGCTTTTCTTTTCAAAATCGCTCAATATCGGCTGTGGTTGAAAGTGTGAGCTACTTCTTCCTTTACCAGTCAATAGTGGTGTTCCTGCAGGGTTCTGTCTTATCCCCAACGTATTTCTACTTTTCATTAATGATCTTCTCAACACTGGCACATCTAACTCTATCCACTCATAATGCCGAGTAGACTCGAACCCTCTCATTACTTGCAACCTCATTTAATTCTGCTCCCCTGTCTTGATTGGCTCTAGAAATGGTTGGCGCTCTGCGTGCTTAATCTTATCGCGATTCTATTCTGCGCTGATCTGGAATAGAATTTTCGATTGGGGTCGCTCTGAAAACCTTTTGAATTTCAATTCTTTAAAAAACTCAAACTCTCTACAATCTCCCTCTCAAACACACCTTCTAACTTTCCTATCTTCTTAGTCGACGGTTATCCTGCGTCTCTCTGTGACAATAATAAAGAACATCCTTGGTCTTAACAAGAAATAAAAAAAAGTGTCTCTGGAAACCTCACATCACAACGGGTTCTAGCTAGGGCTGCCTCAAGGAAACTGGGAGTTCTGTTTAGACTAAGAGACTTCTTTTTTCCATCTTCTCAGTTACTCCAGCTATACAAGGTTCTTACATCCGCCCCTTGTATGGAGTACTGTTCTCCATATCTGGGGGGGGGGCTGCTGGTTTCAGTCCGGCTTTTGGACAGGGATCAGTCGAGTCAAAGGCCAAACAAAGGCGCTTAGTAAACTGTGCCTGTACTTGTTTCTGTCCAGTTACAACTGGACGTTAGGACGCCATCTGATCGTTTGGGCGGCGCGGATGTTGGTGTGTTATTCCATCTTTTCTATAGATAACCACCGGCACAGCGGCAAGGGTGTTCGAGGGAACTTATTTGATCCACTCGGGCTGTACGCACCAACATTTACGATGCCCTCTGGGTAAGCAGCAAGGGGTGCTGTGTGCTGAGCGACACGATGTTTTGTGTAGATATTAGGGATAAGCTCCAGGCTAGTTTGGCTTGACGAGTGCTTCCTTCTTCTTATTTCCCATTGCCATCTCTGTCTGGCTGGTGGAAAGCTATCTTCATCTTTCTCTGCTGTTTCCCTGCTGGATTTAACGCTCC
>JABUQX010027546.1:22500-28656 GCA_015478945.1 Trachelipus rathkii | reverse complement strand
CGCAACATAAGGAGTCATGATAAAGACTGACATACGCAGTGACCAGTGGAGCTGACTAACGCAGTGACAGGCACTTAAATTCTTCAAATCAAAGTAGTTTTGATAAAATAATAAATGGGGTGTTCCAGACTTTACCAGACTTACTATGTAAGATTGAGCATAGCGTTTATGTCTGTTAAAGAGTTTAGCAGAGAAAGGATGAGACTGTGCTAATTGGCCTGTTGCACGAACTCTTTCTCAAAGAAGGACGTACCAGCCTGAAAAATTCAAAAAGCAATGTAAATTTCATTAAATAGTAATAATTAACTAGTAATAAGCAGAGTCTGTGCAAACATCAAATAGAAAAGATTAAGAGAGTTATTGATCTTAAGGAAATCGACAAGTCTCTAGGCCCACCGACTTATCAAGGAGAGCAATATGTGTGGAACTACCCCAGATATGTGATTTTTATACTCTATACAAATGAGAACAACGCCAATATGCAGAGCTTGCAACTGTGGTGGGGTGGTGAGAAGAAGTTCCGAAGGAGCCTTGGAAATTCCACCTATCTTGAAATTGTTAGAAATAAAAATAATTAATCCTAAAAATAGTCTTCAAGAGGCATTGAAACAACTATGTTTCTTTAACACAATTATAAGGTACTAAAAAGATCAGAAAGAAATCGGTTGTTTCAATCTTAAGCAATCAGTTATTTGCTGTGATATGAAGTCATTTTTCAAATTGGAAGGAGTAATGATAAGTGGTGAAGCTCTCAGCCTAAGAGCGGAAAGGAGATACAGTAACAACAGAAATAGTAACATCGCAAAATAGGGAAAAAAAGTTGGGATAAAATAAAATTCTGATTAACAGCTCTATGATAGGTTTAAAGAATAAATAGTGACTATTTCTACAATAGAAGTCCTTGAACGACTGGAACAGAAGAAATAAAAGCTTTGTGCTAAAGTTTAAAGAAAGCTTTCGATATGTCTAGCGCCACAAAAAAAGATTCACCGAAGCGGGAAATAGCAGAGGACCTATAACCGAAGAAAAAGGAGAGATCACCAGTCGAGCTGTTCTTACAGAAGCCATACTGACAATAAGAGATTAAGATTAGAAAATTTAAGATGTTTCTAAATTTTCTTGTTAAAAATAGATTCGAAAACTTTAATAAGAAAAAAAGGTGAAGGCAATAAGACGATTGTTGAATTGATGACTAGGGTCTTTCTTCTTCAGCACACTCTGGATCAATGCACTCTTTCAACATGAGGGTTGACTTTGATAGGCATTGAGGAAGCAGTTTACCAAGGCAGGGTACAAGCTCAGAAGCACAGGTTTTGAGGATCACTGGAAGAATAACTTCAGCACTCTCTTGCTACTCGCACATGCTACTGGAAATATTTCATATATTTGGAAAAAATAACATTTTAATGAGTTGAAAGGATGAGAGAGAGGAATAGCTCTGAAACCGTTCTAGAGTGAATTAAGGGAAAGTTTCAGCAAAACAGTTCAACTTTAGCAAAAGCTAAGCCGGCAGTATTACCAACAGATATGCAAGAGGAAGGAGTGAGGAGGAGAGTGCGAGGTGGAGGAACCAGAAAGGTTGTTGCATTTTCTGGTTTTAGGGTCTTAGGATCTGTGAAGACGCTGCTTTTTTGTCATTCCGGGATATAAATTGTGGTTAAAAGCACTTGAGCTTTTTGGACTTTTGTAATTACAATCATTGATATTCTGTATACCATATAATTGTGTATCATCTTCAGATTAAGACGGATTATTGAGAATAGATTGATATACCCCCATATATTATATATATATTATATATATATAATATATATATATATATATCATATATATATATATATATAATATATATATATTATATATATATATATGATACCTTATGTATATAATATATATAATATATATATATTAGTATACTATATAGTATATATATATTATATATATATATATATAGTATATATATATATATATATATATATATATATATATATATATATATATATATATTCAAATGTTTGGCCCTTATTTTGCTTTACTCATATTATATACTAAATTATTAAGTTAATGTATCACATTATCACTAATTCGATTTTCAAATTCATATTAACTAATTCAAAACCTTCGAAACTTTAACTCTATTATATAACTTTTTGCGAGCTTTCGTCTCTATGGTGCGAGACCTCTTCAGGCAGGACGTCCGATCAAGAAAGAGAGGCACAAAATAATAAGATCTATCCAGCTATGAATTTTGTAGTCGGTTGGTTTGCTCTATAATTTTTTTGTAGAAATATGTATCCTTCATGATATTTAGTTTCATGAAATCTATTTTGATTTCTCCTAATTGTTGATTGAAATTGTTCCAGTTCTTTATGCAAAACGACTCGATTTGTTTGCTTAGAAGTCTATCCTGAGTATTGAAAATTGCTTGTATATTGTTAGTATCTATGGCATGGTTATAATTGCTTCTATGAGATACGAGGGCCGAGTTTATGTTGTCCACCATCAAATCAAACCTGTGCTGATATGACCTATGTGACAAGTCATTTGTTCCACCAAAATATCGTAATTCACACCCTTTACACGGGACAGTGTATACGCACTCTGTATTTTCCCCATTCTTTATTTTTGGGGGCATGAACACTTTTTTTAAGGGATAGGTATTGGATTGTTTAAAGAATATATCTCTTGGAAGTAGGTTCTTTAATGGTCCTGTTGGTAAGGTTGGGACAGGCAAGAACGACTTTGTGGGGGGAGGGGGATTATTGTTTATTGAGTAGAACTTACTTTTTGCCTTCCTCAAGGCTTTTTTAATGATGTGGAGGGGCTAGAGTAACTTTTTGAAGGTGGAAAAAAGAAAATTGAATTCTGTTTTTGTGTTGAGGGGAGCAAATACGTAGCGCGCGAAGAAATAATGAAGATAATTCATAGCTGGATAGATCTTATTATTTTGTACCTCTCTTTCTTGATCGGACGTCCTGCCTGAAGAGGTCTCGCACTATAGAGACGAAAGCTCGCAAAATGTTGATATAAAAAAATTAAAGTTTCGATGATTTAGAAATAGTAAATTGATATTGCTGTTGATACTGTTAATGAATGTCAAAATATCAATGGTGTTATATTGATTGGGGATTGCCGCAAAGACGTCATCGACGTATCTATACCATTTTGTATTTCTAAGAAGGGAGTGAGGAAGGATGTGATAATATTCCAGAAGCTCCATAAATAAATTACTTAATATCGGAGACAAAAGCGAACCCAACTTAAACCTGATTTCTGTTTGTAATAATGTAAATTAAATTGAAAAAAATTGTGCTCAGGTGTTAACAGAATTAATTTCTAGTATAATTCAAAGTTGTGGGGTAAGGTGATGTCTTTTTCAATGATATAACGTTCCAACAGAGATATAGCGATGGGGACCGGTACTGATGTAAACAGTGATTTGACATCAAAACTCACAAAATTGTGAGTTCTGGGATCTATATGTTTGACCTTTTTGATAAATTCTTCAGTATTTTTGATATGAGATGGGGAAATTGTGCCTATGAGTACTTTAAGTTGTTCTGCAAGCCATTTGGAAAGTTTGTAGGTGGGTCTGTTCATATTGGAGATTATGGGGCGAAGGGGGACATTTGGTTTATGGACCTTGGGTACCCCATAAAACTGTGAGATAGATGACATGTAAGAGTGTAAGGTGTTTCTTATGGTCGGGTGGGGAGATAGTATGTCTTTCAAAAATTTATTAAATGCGGCTTGCGAATTTTTTAGGGGGTCTTTTGTTTATCTAATATATGTTGACTGATCGTTTAAAAGGTCATCTCATTTTGACAAGTATTATATATTGTTTAGGAGCATTATACTGTTTCCCTTATCAGCCTTGCTAATTACAATGTTGCTATTACGTTTAAGCGATGATAAAGCTAGATAAAAAAATTTCTGAAATTTTCGGAATTAGTGATAACGTGATACATTAACTTAATAATTTAGTATATAATATGAATAACGCAAAAAAGGGCCAAACATTTGAATAAATATAGTTAAAGAAGGTGAAAAAAAATTCTTAAAAATTTGAATAAATATGATAATGCCCGGTACTAACTAAATGAGAATTTCTCGTACGTTATGTAAAAAATATTTAATTTATCTTCAACAAATGATAAGCGCAAATATTAAAAAGCAACAACTTAAGTTTTTGAAACATTATTTAAATAATTTAGTGATGCCGAAATCATTAACTCCAAAGAATATTAAATAAATTATATATAAATATAAATCTATTAAATATTAAATATATATCAATAAAACTAAATTGCGCGCGAGATTGCAATTTATTATTCTTGTCAACTTGAAAACCTCGTTCTATAAGTATTTTCACCTTGTTGCGGTAACCTCCTGGTTTGGTCCCGCGCCTCGGAGTGTGAGCGGGAAAGAGCGCGGCAGATGTCCTCATATGGTGGGATGCGCAATATTCACGATAGGAAGTATTATCGTGTTCTTCTTATACTACGGTGATCTGGGTCAAACCTTTTTACTGTCCCCATTACATCTGCTATGGATCAGGTTCGATTCCGCAGCAGGATGAAATGCTTTAGGGGTGTTTTTATTAATATATATATTATATAATATATATATATTTATATACTAATATATATATATATATATATATACTATATTATATATATATATTATATATATATATATATTTATATATATATATATATAATATATATATATATATATATACTATATATTATATATAGGTAAAAAAGTTACTTAACGCCCACTCGCACGAAACGGGAGCTCGGATCAAAAAAAGATTTCTTCACAGGTAGCCTCTATGATACATAAATAGAAGTTTTTTAGGGTCGAAATGAAAAAAAAAAACAAAAAAAAAAATCTCAAAAACTACAATAGCTAGAGCGAAAAGGAATACATTTTTGGAATCCTGGTAAAAAATTTTAGCAAGGAAAATGTAATTAAAGAATACCCAAAGGGTATACCGCTACGATGGCAGGAGTCGGGGTCTTCCTCGGCCTTCCGGGGTAACTACGGGTAGGACTATTTCCCCCCTCCGGGAAGGGTCTCCGGAAACCCCCGTCTTTGGTATTTGGGTGTCGCGGGGGTTCTCCGCCCCTCCCCTACCGGGGTATGGAAAACGTCCGCCCCCTGTGTTCCCACGTCGGTCTCGAGCCCCCTACATTGAACCCGTGTAAGTAACCTTTACAAATAATATTATATATATATATATAATTTCGCCTCTAGAACAGGTTAATTAAAAAAAAAAAAAAAAAAAAAAAAAACAAAATCATTTCCAACCTACAAATATCTATTTATGTATCAATAGATGCTACGCTGTGAAAATTTTTTCTTTTGATCCGAGCTCCCGTTCCGTGTGGGCGTTAAACGTAACTTGTTGTCCATATATTCATATTATATATATATATATATATATATATATATTATATATATATAATATACTATATATATAATATATATATTATATAATATATTATATATATATAATATATTATATAATATATATATATATATATATATATATATTTATATACAGTGCATATTGTAAATGACCTTATACTAAATAAATTTCGTTCTATAACCCATTCCCTAATGAAATTTCGCCAATAGAAAAGGATCCACAAAATCGTACCGAAGCATTTATGAAGGAAAAGAATAAAGGTAATAGAAGGGGAAGACGAAGAAGAGAAGAAAAATTAAAGAACAAGAAGCGGAGGAGGAGGAAGAAAAAGAAGAAGAAGAAGATGAGCATATTCTATTATCAATTATTTTATTAGCTGCGAACCAACGATCCGAAAAATCTTAAAACAGAATTGCCGTGATCTTGTAGGCCCTTGTAGACCCTTGTAGGCCCTTGTAGACCCTTGTAGGTCCTTGTAGACCCTTGTAGGCCCTTGTAAGAGGGAAATTCGATCCAATGCAAATTACCTCAGAGCAAACTCACTAACCTGGAAATACCGTTTCTTAAATTTACAAATTTTTTCCCTCTGAAAACAGTAAAGGCATATCTTATATGTTCAGCTTTTCTCTCGGTAAATAAGGAATAGTGTAATAGCAGTACTTAAGATTGAACTTCTCTAATGGAACCTATATATATATATATTATATATATATAATATATAT
>JABUQX010027546.1:7500-10000 GCA_015478945.1 Trachelipus rathkii | reverse complement strand
TGATTCTCTTTCTCGGTCGTTTCTGAGCAGCTGCTGCAGATTAGTCCCGTCTATTCTATAGTTATTATAGAACGCCCATTTATATAAGGTTGTCCTCTATTTCCCGTACTTTTTCTACTCTCATTATATGAACCTCTTACCTTCACTTTTTATCATCAACTTATATTTTTTTTCATTTCGAGACGTCCTTCCTTACAGGTAAATATATAATCCTGTGAGCATGTATCATTTGGGGGCAAATGGTAAATTGCTCTCTTTTTTTCATATTTCTAATTGGGGCAGAGAAAACATGGTTGCTAGAGTTTTCAAATGCCCTCAAAAACTCAGATTCCTCTCTCTCTCTCTTCGTAATCGTCTCTCATCTGCTCTCTCGTCTCTCTCTCTCCTCTCTCTCTCGTCTCTCTCTCTCTCTCTCTCTCTCATCATCTTCTCTCTCCTCTCTCTCTCCTCTCTCTTCTCTCTCCTCTCTCTCTCTCTCTCTGGAAGCATCACCGTATTTCGCTTACTAAGAGCAAACTTCAATAGCGGTTGGGGTTCTTTGAGGTATCCTTCAGAATTTCTTCACATTGACCCAGTTATTTGCTTTCATCTTTATAGGGGTGTCGTTTCGCTCCTTCAGTTGGATTGCGTCACAACATTGCATACTTGGTTCTATTTCATAAATTTCTTCAAAGGGTGAAATCTACAGAATTTGTCGCCTTGTTAACTAACCAATTCCTCTGTATCCTACTGTTTTTACAAAATTCATTGGTTTTGGATAACCATACTCTTGTATTTTCTTATTCTATCGTTATTACACGGACATTATTCTTCGAGATTTCTAGACCCATTCCTCGTCGCTTCTGGAGAAGGTCAGTTTCCAAGGTTTTGATCACAAGTCTAAGAGATTGAAACAGAAATTTATTTACGCATTTGAAATGTACGTAATCAGCTGATTGTGAGTTTCCGGTCAGAGTTTAATACGAACGTGCGGCCTCAAATCCAAAAATAATCTTTAATGCTCATTTTTTAAATATTGTACATCTTGAAAAATGTTTTTCCATTTGTTCCGATGGTACATAATGTAAGGTACAGGTTAGATGTAAACACGGTTGATGAATTAGAAAAGCAAACTCCGTGTGCAACACACCTTAATACCTGAAGACCACAGGATAGTCCCTGGATTAAATCAGCTATATACCTTGTTCAAGTTATAGCTTTGAATAAAAAAAATAAAAAAAAGGTGTTCCGGGTCCCTTCTCCCGTCTCCAATCAACAAAGTGAGAAAAAAAGGTTAAAAGTCGACCTTCGAATGAGTACCGGGCCTTTTGCAACGTCTCAAATTCATAATGGATTAGTCCATTAAAAAGGATTATACGTACAGGTGAATCAGTCAGAGTCTCACAGACGACACAACATGCGCCCGCAACATTTTTATTAACGAAGAATTCTTCTTCGTGCTTAAAGGCGGAAACATTTTAAAAGTCGATCAACATTTCTAGGAGTTTTAGTTTTACGAACTTTTGCGAGGAAAATGAAAATTTTATGACTTTAGAAATATAAATAAAACTAAATAATGATAAGATAAATAAAGAAAAATAATCAAATTTGAATAAATACAATTCGCTGGTCAAGTTTTCTCATCCATTTCAGATATAAAATGAGGGGAAAAAAGTTCTATTTTTTACGCGACATGTTGTATATATAGTTAATAAAGATAATGCACCACGTGAGATTAGACTCTGGAACTTTTTACCTTTGGCTCTACTGCTATAGTTAAGCGAACCATTTGCATTGGAATTTACAAGTGGAAAAATTCGAGCGTCGAATGAACGGACAAACGAACGAATGAACGAACGGAGTCAGCGCGGGAAAATAAATTTCTCTCTCGTGATTAATTGAAACGTTTTGTGTTTCTACGTTTGATCGTAATTTTAGAAACGTTTGGAGACCGCGTCGGGTGATCAAGCGCTCCCTTCTGTTCCATTTCATTTGAATCATAAAACGTACCCCCTACAAATTTTGACTCACTCTCTCTCTCCCTCATTAGAAAAAAGAAACCCTTCTCCTAAATATATATATATAATAAATATGATATATATATATATATATATATATATATATATATTATATATATATATATATATATATATATATATATATTATATATATAATATATATATATATATATATAGTAATAAGTTTTTTGATTAATATATATAGTCCGATGCACCCTTTAATCTTGCGTTTGAAAACGCAAATCAATACAAACAAGAAGCTTCAGCATGAGTTACCGCGTATGTAATAAACGCGGCTTCACTATTGTGTCTCCCGTACAAAGAATGAAAGAATTATCGAAGAAAAAAAAGAGCCAGAGAGCAGAGCTTCACAGGAAGCAATTTTTCCCGACAACGAAAGGGAATTTAGTAGAAAAATGATCTTGTTGTTATGATTACCTCATTGTTAGCATTGATTCATCCGTGGATGCGTGAGAGAAGCCCTGCAATGAAAAGGACGGTGA
>JABUQX010027546.1:0-5000 GCA_015478945.1 Trachelipus rathkii | reverse complement strand
GAGAGAGAGGAGAGGAGAGAGAGAGGAGAGAGTTAGAGAGAGAGAGAGAAGAGAAAGAGAGAGAGAGAGAAGGAGAGAGAAGAGAGAGAGCAGAGAGAGAGAGAGATGAGGAGAGAGAGAGAGAGGAGAGAGAGAGAGAGAGAGAGAGTGAGAGAGGAAGAGGAGAGGAGAGAAGGAGAGAGAGAGAAGAGAGAAGAGAAGAGAGAGAGAGAGAGAGAGAGGGCTTTAATTTTTTAAATATGAAGCAGACGTATGTACAGAAGAAAAAGTGGTAAAAATGGAAAAAGGATCTTCACTCTTTATTTCTTCCAGCTTTCAAGTTTCCAACTCCAAGAGGTTGAAGACTGAAGTTGTGCTAGAAAACGTTGATGTTGGATCTTGAGGAACTGGGTGTGTTTTTGACTTTTTGTGGACGAGTGAAATAAATTAAGATAGAAAATACGCGTTGCCCTAGAAATTTAACAATAATCCATAAAATCACCTGTTTTTTGGCGTATAAAAATGAAAAAAATAGCTATTAAGTATTAATGGAGCTAGGAATCTTCTTCAAAATGATTTCTATTTATAGTAGCAAAATAAATATTGGATTCTAAGCAGCGAAATTAATTTAATTTTTGGATGGTAGACACTGATACTTTGGACGAACTCTGGAAGTCTGGATCTTAAGAAAATCTTTTAAATTTTAGTATTAAAATAAAATATTTAAGAAGTTCCGAACTGGGATGCCAGACGACTTATCATAAGAAAAAAGCTTTAGTGATGTACCCCCCAATACTAACTTTTAGTAAATGGCTATTATAAAATTGTTAATTTAGTTAATTAACATATTTTAAGTAAAACAATCGTAAATCGCCAGTTAGATGATTAAACTAGTTCGTACTCGTATGTTAACTGTCAAAGCCAGCTCACAAGGAGTCCTGTTCCGGGTATTAGATTTCTGGCAAGGATTATATTCGTCCAAACACTGACACTGAACACACTGCCTATAAGAGGCTACACGTAAATCAGCAGGATCAGCTGTCTCGAGTGGACTGCAAATCTTGCCATGAATAAACTGAATATGATTAGTGAATACTCAAGAAGACAATTTGCAACTATGTGGGTAATGTGCCCATGGGTGAATCCCCCTCTCCTATTTTTGGTTCCCCGAAAAGACGAAAAGTCGTAAAAACCCTTTTTTCGGTTTATTTTATATGCGACGTGTTGGGCAGACTGGACTAAAGAACGAAAATATGGGGGAAAAAGAGGTTTCATTAAACTTCAAGGGTGTACGTGAGAGGGGGGATAAGAATTTATTTTTTTCCGGCTTTAAAAAATTTTTTTTGAAAAAGAATATCGGATTTCGTATTAAAGATAAAAAATAATCGAAATACTCGATATATCGCCACTCCCCCTAGAAAATATCGCCCACAAATATCGATATACTCGAGCCCAAAAATAATCGATATTTCCGATACTATCGATATTTTTTGAGTCATCCCTAAATCAACAAAATAAATAAGTATGTATTTTATGTATTTAAAATTATTAAAATATGTTTTCGATGTTTTTCGTTATGCTATATATATTACTATTAATATTATATTATATATATATATATATATATATATATATATATATATATATAATACTATATATATACTATATATATACTTAATAATATATATATTATAAAATATATATATAATAATATACTATATATTAATATAATTAATATATATATATATATATAATTCTGTCCTACCCGAAGTGTATTCTTCCAGGTACGCCACTGATATATATTTATATATTATATAATATTATAATATATACTATATATATCATATATTATATAATATATATATATAATATATATATATATTATATATATCATTACATATTATATATAATATAATATATATATATATATAAATTGCTGGTTCTAACCCAAGATGCTATTCTTCCCAGCGTACGGCACACTGATATATATATATATAATATATATATATATTATATATATAATAATATATATATATATGATTATATATATTATATATATTAGATATATATATATCTATTGGTTTCATAAAACACTAATAATGTTTTATATTTTTAATGAATAAATTGGTAATTGATGGACAGGCACAAAAGCAATTCAATGTTAACAATATGATATTTTAAAATAAGATACAATAAGTGCACCTTTCTAAGCGCTATATCTGATCCATTGAATTCTTGCTTTTAAATTGAAATCTTTTAATAGATAAACTGAAATACACAGGTATAGTGAAATTAATAATATCGCACTTTGTGCAGGATGCCCGAAAGGGAACCCTCTCTGCTCCATCGATCACATAAAATACCTATAAAATAATACATTATGTTTCATTTTGATCAATCTGGCATCTTTTTCTTGACGCTAAAATTTCGATACATTATGTTATTTAATTTATTTAATTACAGTATTTGTTATTCAGTAAGATTATTCCTATAACGTATACCTATTTAATATTATTAAAGTTTTAACCTCTCAAGCGCAATATATATATATATATAATATATATATATATATAGTATTTATATATATATAGTATATATATATATATATATTATATTATATATATATATATATATGATATATATTATATATGTGTGGGTGTGTGTGTGTATGGGCGTGTTTTGTGTGTGGTTGTGCGCGTGCTGCGTGTTGAAACTTAGAGTCTTAATAGTAAGGTTAACCAGAAAAGTTAGAATACTGAATAGCTCTCTACATGGTAATCAAAAGAACTCGCGAGCTCTTTACTACATAGAGTCACCTCAACCATTATAATATAAGGTTTGTAAGAACAATTTGTTAAACATTTAGTACCCATGAATGTTTTTTTGTGTTAGAGCCGCTCGATAAGAGATTAGCTTCCACTTTTTTATTAAAAAAAACTCAACTACAATTCCATACCAAAAATATATACTTCAGCACACTGGATGAGGTTAATTTTTGGATGGGAAAATTTGTAGAAATTGAAGTTTTTTAAAAAAAAAAGTTGAATCTCTCTAAGTTTAGGTGACTTCACGAAGAATTTTTCAGCACGTAACCAATTCTGATTTTCAAGAATAGAATCGAGAAGATGAACGAAGCAATTCCTTTGGAAGCAAAAGAGGCAGCAGGGATAACTGTAGTTGGATAAATCATGAAAGTTTTTTCCATGGGCATAAGAATAATATTCTCTCTCTCTCTCTCTCCTCTCTCTCTCTCTCATCTCTCCTCATCTCTCTCCTCTCTCTCCTCTCTCTCCTCTCTCTCTCTCTCTCTCATCTCTCTCTCTCTATCTCTCTCATCTCTCTCTCTCTCTCCTCCTCTCTCTTTTGAACGAACCACTGAGAAATTCATAAATGAAAGGGTGGGAGATAAAATAAATCCTAATTTTTTAAACAACATTGACAGTGAGCGAAAGACGTCGTCTTTCATCGCAAAGCCAAAAATGGGAAGACTAGCTAAAAGAACTAGATACATGAGTTAGCAAAGCTAAGGAAGAAAAAATTGACCGAAAGATAGTTTAAGAAAAGCGGGACATACATGCATTCCCCGATACTCAAGTTTGAGTATGTCAGGAACAACCACATGGATCTTCCCCCTTCCTACCTAACCCTAATTCCTATCCATAGATAGAAATGTATATATTACCAGTTGATGCTTGCTGACCCTGAACGAAAGTTAAAGAGATTACTTCGATAATCGCCCAAGAAATGGAGTTAAAAATAGTTTCCCAAGCATCCTAGAAAGAAACTAGTGGTTGCTAGTGGGGTGAGAGTAAAAGGTTCACGAGCGGCTTCCCTAATGGAATAGTTGGAGGAACATCATGGCTTCCAAACACTTGAGGGAAAGATTATAGAAGAGAGAGAGCTAGATTTTAAAAAGGACAGCTCCGCACCGAAGCGCACTCGCATTCAGAAAAAAGACCCAGGCAGGAGTATATTCCGGTACACTAGTCTTCCCAAAATGTTTATAAGTTGTCATTTTTGTCTCCACAAGATATTAAGAAATCCAATGGAAACGCAATTGTCCAATAACCAAATTCTATATAATCAATTCCCATTTTTTGGAGTTAATATCTAAACTCAATAATTGAGCACTGTTCTCCATTTTCTTCCTCCTTTTTTCATGACGTCATCATTTTAGGCGCATTTTTAAGTTCACCGCTCATGACTTCTTCTTATCGTCCTTTAAGAACCACACCGGTGTACTTTGCCTAAATGTTTCTTCTATGCCATAAATATATTAGAACAGATGGTTAGTTTCCCTACAAGTATCCTCTTATGTACTCTTAAAGTGAACTTTGCATTCATGTCCTTTCGTACAACTTCTCTATTTTCTCCTAGATACTGTCTAATTAAACTCTTTCCATCTCTGAGTTTCATTCCAATAATAATCTTGAACCTATTGTAATTTTGTTCTCTCTCTTCAATACTTCTCAAAGTAGACCCCTCTCCAACGCGAGGAAACCGTTTTTTGTCACTTTCTCTCTTTACCGCAGGTGACTTATTTGGCTGTACCGGGAATTGCTTGGACGGAAAGGTAGTCCCTCTGAGTGCGTCAAATCACATATATAACGAATGTAATGTCTTTCTGTCGTTGAGAACATACATTCCATTCTCCTTTCCTTTCCAATTAAACTCAATAAAACTTGAAATTTTAATCTCTGCTTCTTCTCGTGATAGTTCGCGCTGAGGGATTTGCCTTCAGAAATTTACACAGTCCGCCTTCAAGCTCCTGAAATCCCAATGTCTCTTTTGTTTGGCACTATATTCATGCTTATTTATATTCGCAAACATCTTATGAAATCCTTGGGTTTTACAGGAAGAATGAGATTATCATTTTTCCTGGTTTCCCTTCCGCATATTGTTTTTTTGCCAAAAAAAAATTAAGAATGTCCCGCCCAATTTTACTTCTTTCTCTTTTCCTTCTCTAGTTCCATCCGACAATACAATTGCTGCTTTACCTTCCGCTAAAGATGAACTCTTCT